>SJYO01052474.1:13828943-14036085 GCA_006410555.1 Capra ibex | reverse complement strand
TGTTTTTTTTTTTTTTTTTTTTTTTTTTTTTTTTTTTCTGACGGATTCTCTGGAGAAATCACTTTCAGTGAGTCAGTACAGACTGAGAAACACTGGGGTATCTGATATGTCAGGTACCTTAAGAGATCCGGTCTTATGACCTCTCCCATCGGAAAGGGAAGAGGGTTGGGTCCCTAACTTGGGTCCAGAGGACGTGACGTCCACCTAAGAAATGGTCGACTCGGTGTTCCCTTCGGGTTCTCTGGAGACCCTGTTGTAATTTGAGCGGTTATAAACGTAATATCCCCAGGGTCTTTCCTCTCTTTCTTTCCTGGACTCTTTTATAAACTTCTCCAATTATCGACTTTTGAAGATATTGTACCCTTTCCGTTATAGTTGGTTCGGGTCCTTCGTGTCTCAGGGTCCGTCCTATTTGGGTTCCTCCTTGTGTGGTTCTGTGTGTCCTTAGTTTGACTGTTTTTAATTTCTGTTTCTATTTTGTAATTTTGGTTATTCCCTTTTTGTAGTTTGTTCCTTTGAGGATAGTCCAATCGTCGACTAAAGAGTTGTCTTTTCGATGTTCGGTCTTCCCTTACCGTACTATATAGATTTCACTATTTTTCCTTGTTGGATGTTTATTCTTATGAGATGGGTCGTTCTGAGAGTAAATCTAAACTACCTCTTTAGTTTTCGAAAGGTCCCTGCGTTTGCTCTTAAGTCGGGGTGGTCTGATCGAAATGTTCACGATTTCCTTGAAGAGATCTGTCCTTTGTTTTCTTCTTTTTCTACCTGTCTCTTATTTGGGTTTTGTTAAGTCTTTTGTCATTATCCTATTGCGCGACACGAATCAACGAGTGGTCACAGGTTAAGAAACGTTAGGGTACCTGACACCGGACGGTCCTAGAAGACAGGTGCCCGTAAGAGGTCCGTTCTTATGACCTCACCCCGACGGTACGGGAGGAGGTCCCCTAGAAGGGTTGGTTTCCTAGTTTGGGTCCAGATAACGTAACGTCCACCTAAGAAATGGTAGACTCGCTAGTCCCTTCGGTATGTATATAACATTTAATGGAATTTACATTTGCCCAATTTACATAGTTGGTTTTCTGTTTCTGTCCGACATACTTTTGTACGTAAATACGAGAAAGTGAATGGTGTAGTGAGAGGAACTGGGGAGGGGGTTTACATACGTAAATAAAATGTGACAATCCAATTAGTACAAGGATGATACCGAACGTTGACATTAATAGAAAATAAAAAACATACCGATACCTAACACTTTTGTCTACTTGTATGAAATGATGACACTAATACATTGATAATGAGTGAATTATGGTAACACAGTACTAACTAGTTGTCCTTTTATTGTCTTAAGATATTGTGGTTTTGATGGTAACTATCCTTTTGGAAATTAGTGAAAAATTTTAGGTCTACGGATAGTCTTAATGGAACCTTCAAAAACTTTTTATGTTTACGGATTCATAACGAAAAAGAAGGGAGGTTTCAAGGTCTATACAAAGATCACTCGGTCGGTACAAATTTTTGTTGACCTGATATACTACTAAAAAATGAAAATAGATCAAAGAGAAAAAGATAAAGTATAAGTCACGAGGGTAAAGTAAAGTAAATAAAGAGGTAGAGAACGAAAAATACAAGAAAGAGTTCGGAAATAGTTCGTATCACCTTTTTCCAAAATATATGTATATATATTCTATATAAAATCTTTTGTACTTAAAAACGGATTTTTTAAATACTGTAAAACTAAGGTGAACAAAATGATTCGTACTTGTCTTGCGATCTAAGGATTAATTTTTGTTTGTTTGTCTATACGTTGTTCGTCCTTTTCGAATGACATATCGTGTCCCTTGATATCAATTATGGAACGTTATTGGATTTTACTTTTTATTAAAGTTTTTATTACACATATACATGTTGACTGAGTAGACACATGGACTTCGTGACATTCAGTTGAGACACACACACACATAATCAGCGAGTCAGTACAGGTTGAGAGACACTGGGGTATCTGACATAGAGTGGTCCGAGGAGACAGGTACCTTAAAAGGTCCGTTCTTATGACCTCACGCAACGGTAAGAGGTCCCGTAGAAGGGCTGGGGTCATAACTTGGGACCCAAGTTGGAGGACGTAGTGTCCGTCTAAGAGAGGACAGACTCAGGGATAAAGTTATTTTTTATATACATAAAAATTTTCAAAGTATATTTTCGTCGATCAAATTCAACGTTCAGGTTGTTTACATCCTGTAAACGTGTGTCTTATCATTTCTACACGAGAGGTGTTAGTTCTAAATTATTTTCGGACCGAAGGGACCACCAGGTCCGCAACCCTTAGACGGATGGTTCCGTCCTCTGTACCCAAACTAGGGACCAGATCCCTCTAAGGTGTACGACTTCCCGTTGATTCGGTTGCACGGTGTTGATGACTCGGGTGTGCGACGCTGTTGATTCGGTTGTGTTGGATTTCGGGTATGAGGTGTTGTCTCTTCGGTGACGTTACACTTCGGAGTTGTACCGTTGATCTCATCGGAGGTGAGCGACGTTGATTTCTTTCGGGTATGTGTGTTGTTTCTGGGACGAGTCGGTTTTTTATTTATATATTTTAAAATTGTTTGCAAGTTATCTTTATTTAAAAATCATCCTTTACCGTTGGGTGAGGTCATAAGAACGGACCTCTTAGGGTACCTCCCTCCTCGGACCATCCGATGATCAGGTACCCCAGCGTTTCTCAACCTGTGCTGACTCTCTGAGGTGAGTGTGCGAGTGAGTGAAGTTGTTCCCGGACAAAAAGTTGTTGTGCACACACCCATTTCAAGTGTTGTTGACCGTCGATATGTAAAACTACGGTGACGGAACTAAGTGTGTCGTCCATATGAATGGAAACAAAAACGTGGTAGTCATTTTCATAGTGTTAGTTTTCTCTTTTATTTTCAGAATTATGATAATACTTCTCAAAACTGGAGTTCTTAGAGAACTTTTCCAGAGACCCCGGGGTCCTCTAGATATTATGAAACTCTTGACGATTAGGTCACTTTGTTTTCTCTCCTTAAGTTTTAATCTTGTGTTTTTACCCCTCAAACTGTATTTTCTTATTACTTTTCATTTCGATTCACTCGGAAATGAATCCGTTTATACTAATTTTTTATTTAGAACTCTCTCTTCTATATGGTACATTGTTCATATTTATTAGTGTGTAAATATATTTCATCATTACCCATCTTTTATTTTTCGGATAATCTAAAACAGTCTATATTCCAGAATAATTCACTGTGTGACTCGATTTACGACATGTACCCTCCAAAAATCTATTTATGTCGCATAAGAGGGACTTTATGATACACCTTAGTAAGTTTTACTTTTACTCTTACCGAGTATGAGGAACTTACGAATGTTGTACGGTCCGTGACAACATTCATGAAAGACCCATAATTAAGGATTAAGTGAAGTATTCGTGTTTTCGAAATCCTTCAATCATGAGGAAAACATGTTCTTTTGACTCCGTTTTTTTTTCTTTTGACTCCGTGTCTGTTCCATTGAGTAGGTTCAAGGTATAACAACTTTACACTCTACTGGTGTGATAAATCAGTCATTTCCTCCATACTAGGGGAAATAAAGTTTTGAGTCTACTACGAATATTAGTATTTTAAAGTCTCTTATGTATGTTGTTTAAATAATCATCAATAGAAATTATTCTCCTAATACTCTTATAAATATGGAGACATAAAGTCATTATGATGATATAAAAATTTTTACTCGTGTATAATGAAAATCAGTTTCGTTCTATCTGTAAAAAGAAAACTTTTTGATTTCCGACGACGAATCGTTTTAGATCTGGATTTGTAAAAAAAAGACTACTTTAATTTCAAAATCATCTGAATTCATCTGAAAGTTCAGTACCTTCTTTTTCTTCATTTAAGGATGTGGATTTTTTACTTTCGTTTAAATTTGTTTCACTTTTGCTTCAGATTTTTCGTCTTTAAAATTTACACTTATCCAAATAGATGACTTCTATTTTTCTTAGTTAGAACCTAAAACAATTTAATGTTTTCTTTCTTTTCGTTTGTTTTTTGGGTTTATCTTCGACTATAACTCTTTGTGTTGATTTTTGTTTCATTATACTCTTTCTGAAATTTTCTTACCCGTTTTGTATAGTCCGTGTAGGATTATAATTTATATGTTGTTTCATCTTAATTTCTGTTTCCTTTCATTTACCCCTTTTCTACAAATAAAATGTAAAAAATTTTTCATCTTTCATCAGTACTAAAAAGTAGACTTTTTATAGTTATTTTGTTGATTGTATTTATCGTCACGTGTGTTAAGTTGTAATTTTTTTTAGTTAATTTTTTACCCGTCTTGACTTGTCTGTAAAAAGGTTTCTCCTTTATTCCTACGGTTTTCCTTATACTTTTCTACGAGTTGTAGTGATTAGTGGCCCCTTTACGTTTAGTTTTTGGTGTTACTCTATCGTGGAGTGTGAACAGTCTTTCCGATAGTAGTTTTTCTTGTGTTTGTTGGTTACGACTGCTCCTACACCTCATTTCCCTTGGGAACCTGTAGTAACCACCCTTACATTTAACCACGTTGGTGATACCTTTTGTCATACCTCCAAAGAGTCATTTTTATTTTGATGGTATACTGGGTCTTTAAGGTGAAGACCCATACATAGGTTTTTTGGTCTATGTTACTGAACATTTCTGTGTCCATATATCGTCGTGAGTGATAAGTGTTAACGGTTCTGTGTCTTTGTTGGATCTACGGATGACTGTCTACTTACCTATTTTCTCTAATTTTTCTCTAAATACATACATAGAAGGGACCACCGAGTCTGACTGTCGTTACTCCCTCTGGACCCAAACTAGGGACCCAACCCTTCTAGGGGACTTCTAGAAGATCCTATTCCTTCATCTAGGTCCTTCCACGGACCTCTTCCCTTGTCGATAGGTAAGATCATAGGAACGGACCTCTTAAGGTACCTGTCTCCTCTGACCGTCCGAATGTCAAGTACCCCAACGTTTCTCAGTCCGTGTTGACTCGTTGAAAGTATATATATATATGTATATATATATACATACATACATACACACATACATACATCTTATAATGAATCGGTAATTTTTATGACTTTAAAACGGTAAACGTCGTTGTACCTGTCCGAATCTCCCGTAATACCATTTCACTTTATTCAGTCTGTATTTTTCTGTTTATGATGTACTATGGTGAATGTAATTCTTAGATTTTTATGTTGTTTAATCGTTTATATTGTTTTTTCTTCGTCTAAGTGTCTGTCTGTCTTGTACGATTACCAATGGTCGCCCCTCTCCTTCGTCCTCTCCTCACCATATCCTTCGCATTCCTTCATTCTCTATGTTTGGTAATCCGTGTTTCATTCGCAGTTCTTATATGACGTGTTGATCCCCTGTCTCGATTATAAAATATCATCGTTATCGCATATTGGAAATTTTACACTAAGTGATGCAACATATAGACATTGAATATATTGTAACATGTCGTTGATATGAAGTTTTTTTAGATAGTTAGACAATTTCTTTCTACTTCCTTAGTTGTTTTTCTACATATGTAATTTTTTTGTCGTGACATCACTCCGAGATAGTATTATTAGACTCAGAGACCATCCATTCTTATATCGTCCCGGACTAATTATTAATTACTCTGACGTACTCATATATAATTTGATACCTGAGATACCTTTGTTGTGGAAGATAAAGGTACCTCATAATTTTAAGTGTCTGGTTTCTTTTGAAGTTATGTAAGGGTTCAAGTCTTCGAATGTCTTGAATAAGGGATTAGTGTTACGTTATTTTGATTTTTAATTATGGTTTTCGAAATCGTGTTTATGTTTCGTGTTGTTTTTGGTTCTCTTGTTTCTTGTTTTTATTGTGTTTTTTGTTTCGTGTTTGTAGGATTTAATGACTACCTCATTTTTCCTTGTGTTATGATCTTAATGTCTGAGAAAACTTTTATTTTTTATAATTAATATAATGTTTTATAATGAATATCAGTCTTGGTTTTGACTGACACTTTTTGGGTTCACTCAAAAACACTCTACCAACCAATTTAGGTTTCATGTTTAAACTTCAGACAGTGTCAAGAAAATAAAGTGTAATCTAAAGTCTTTGTAAAGATTAAGACGAATTCAGAACTTTGTTGTTTTTTGTAAAATTTTTATAACCACCCGTCTCCCCAGACGTGACACGTCATCCACCTTGGAGGGACTACTCTCTAGATTGTGCACTGGAGACGTCACCTACGTACCTCAGAATTGGTGACCTAGTGATCCCTTTAGACTGTTTTTAAAATTCATATGACACTATTGAAAAGTATAATTGACTTTCCATTACTGTTAGAAATGTTTAAATTTTTAGGCATTGTTTCAGACTAATCTTTGTAGTAAGTTAGGTAGAAGGGAGGATTCTTTTAACTTTTAATTGGAGTTTTTGTAGACTGAAGTTTCTAGATAGGAAGGTCAAAACCCTTTTAGTCACAATTATTCTTCTCAAGTAATTTATCTCAAGAATTATGAACTCTTTTTTGGGGTCATAAATATATATATAAATATTTATATAGATGTGTATGTATTTTTTATTATGTAAGGTAGTTATAAAGGAAATTTTATTAATAAGGGTTTGGACTGTGACAAGTTTTATATAGGAATATTTTTATTCATAAGATTTGTCTTTGTGCCTCTTCCGTGACCGTGGGGTGAGGTCATGAGAACGGACCTTTTAGGGTACCTGCCTCCTCGGACCATCCGACGTCAAGCACCACAGCGCCTCTCGACTGTGCTGACTCACTGAAGGGAAAGTGAAAAGTGAAAGTACGTAACCTCTTTCTTTACCGTTGGGTGAGGTCATAAGAACGGACCCCTTAGGGTCCCTGTCTCCTCGGACCACCCGACGGTAGATACCCCAACGTCTCAGCCTGTGTTGACTTCGTTGAATCGCATCGTTAATGTCGTGATTGACTACTTATAGAGGTTCGATTAAATTTTTATGTTCATAATTATAAAACCCGGTTTCATCGACGACTTAATTATAAAGTGAAATTTATTTTGAATGTTTGATTATAGACCGAAACCACCATGACACATCGTCAAACTGACAAAAGAGAACTTTATGTTAATCCTTTTTTATTTTTCTCGTTGTAAGACACGGTTTCCATTTCTGCAAATGTTACTGAATTCAATTTAATAATAAATTAATGCTTCCGACTTTACGACTTGGTAAAAAAAGTGTACTAATTCAGTTTCGTCAGACCGTAGAAATAAACTAGAGGACAGGAAACAAATGAAAGTGGAATCTTCTCATTTTTGTCAATTTTCATAGTTTCTTGAGTCTTGGTGAGAGGGGAGTTGGGTGGGCGGAACATTAGTTGACCAACTGTTCTTAGTTTAGGACATTCCTACGGTGAGGGGGGGAGGTAGGGATGGGTAGGTCTGTGGGATAGACGGTTAAACGATTTAGGCTTGAGACGATTACGAAAAAAAGGATAAGTCAGACACCTACGAGGAGAAAGGGACAATAACTCCGAGGTTTAAGACGGTTACTGAAAGTGGAGTTAGACTATAAGGAATTAGACTAGAGGTAAGACGGAAGACCTATTTCTTGTCGACGTTCGAGAAAGATATGTGTGTGAGGAGGATGGGACCATATGTGTCGAGATCTAGAAAGGATTCTGGAACTTCGAAATTTCTCGAATAATAATCAGTGATCAGTAAATCAGTCAGTCAGTAAGTTCCTAAATACTCGAGGGTAATACTCGAATATGTAATAGGAAATGTCTGTACTTGCTTTTTCCGTTTCAAGTAGTCCAGTTCAGTACCGACATTGGATGAGTCGTACTCGACCTGATACCAGTGACTTCAAGATTTTCAAAGAGAAAACTGTTATCCAAACACGATTCAGTTTGTTTTAAAGTTTGAGATAAGGAGGAGAGGGGAGAATTAGAATTTATTTTTATTATTATGAGTACAAGGACATTACCTTAATCTCACCAAAGGTCTTAGATTACCCAGGTTTTTGTTTAAGACCGAGACGACAGATAATCGAACCAATAGGATCCGTTCAATGAACTTAAAGAGGTTCAGAGTAAGTAGAGTAGACTTTTTTGTTAGAAATTACCAAAAAAACTTTGTTTTAAAACTGTGTTTTTGCATTCGTGATTCATTTGTTGGAGTGTAATTTGTCCCTGGTGTCGGAGGTCAGGTCCATGGACAATTAGGGTATGAGAGTTAAATAGGGAATGGGAGAAGAGAGGGGAAAAACCAAACAAAAGATACTGATCTCTGGATTCTAAACGGCACACGATACTTTATTGTTATTAGTGTTATGTCCATGTATGATGGTATGTACCCGAAGGGACCACCAAATCTGTCATTTCTTAGACGGACGTTACGTTCTCTGGACCCAAATTAGGGACCCGACCCTTCTATGGATCTCTTCCCTTACCGATGGGTGAGGTCATAAGGATGGATCTCTTAAGGTACTACCTCTTCGGACCGTCCGATGTCCAATGTTTCTCCAATATTTCTCAGTCTGTACTGACTCGTTGATTGTGACTGAAAGAGATGGTATATATTTTGTTGTCCTAAATGACACATCGTATCCCTTGATATAAGTCATAGAGTATTATTGGACATTACCTTTTCTTTCTCCTGCTCTACCAACTTACCGTAGTAGCTGAGTTAGCTACACTCAAACTCGTTCGAGGTCCTCTACCACTTCCCGTCTCTTTGGACCGCACGACATCAGGTACCCCAACGTTTCTCAGTCTGTGTTGACTTACTGACGTGTTGTTTATGTATATTCTGACTTAGTGAGTCGACATATGGACTTTGTTTGTGTAAAATTTAGTTGATATAAAGTTAATTTTTTAATCCGGAGACCAAACCAATTAGACACAAGATTCCTATAATGATAAAATTAGGGTATACCAGGTTTCTCTTTTTAAAGAGGACAACCTGTCGACAATGATAAAGTAACATTTACGTCGATACTCAATCCGTTTGTTTTCCGTTGTCAAATCCATGTGACCACTTCTTTTCCGTTCAAGTTCCTCGAAAGACTAGTCTTAATAAGATTGTGGGTGTTAGGTTTGTGTCGCATTTAGTTCTTCTCAGATCAAATGGATCATAAAGACAAAAAATTCTCGAGTGAGAAGGAAAGTGACCTCTTCCTTTACCGTCGGGTGAGGTCATCAGAACGGACCTTTTAGGGTACCTAAAACGGACCATCCGATGACAGGTGCCCCAGCGTTTCTCAGTCTCTGCTGACTCGTTGAAGTGAGTGAAGTGAAGGACAGTGATTTAAAGGAGGTCAAACAGAGGTAGAAACGGAAGGAGTGAGAAGATTTACCGAAATTATACCTTATTTTTACATAAAAATTATCAAAATCTAAAGGATAGGAATTACCATTTTAAAAATTTTACGTAGAGTTTTCACATCAAACCACCTCTATAAATGGTGTCTCGGTCATGAAGAATGTCCGGAGATGATGTGTCGTATATCAAGTGAACTTACTAAAGAAAAAATCCAGAAAGAAGTTCATTTTTCTTTGATAAATAGAAGGAAACTAGATATTCTATACATGTGTGACGACTCGAGATTTCGTTCTTTCATGTATGACATGACAGTATTCTTTAGTCATACGACTTTTCGAGGAATTGTCTCATTTAATCGTGTCCACACTGGTAAAACCTCGTGTCGTACATTTAATTATGATCTGTGGACTGACTAACATCTTGCGCCATTTTGATAATATAAATTTAGGATTCATCAACTCAGTTACAGGGGTCATTAAGTCAATGTCGATTGGGATGTAAAGGAGTGAGTCTTAAGTCCTCAGACATCCGACTCACAAATCAAAACAGTACTACTGTCTAGGAAAACTCTTGATCTACCTACGTTAGTTAAGAGGAAAGGATAGGACAGGAGGAGGGAGGGTACGGTGAGTTCCAATTTTCAGGGACGACGACGACGACGATTCAGCGAAGTCAGCATAGGCTGAGACACGCTGGGGTATCTGCCGTCGGGTAGTCCGAGGGGCCAGGGACCCTAAGAGGTCCGTTCTTGTGACCTCACCCAACGGTAAAGGAAGAGGTTACGTACTTTCACTTTTCACTTTCACTTCAGCGAATCAGCACAGGCTGAGAATCGCTGGGGTACCTGACGTCGGATGGTCCTAAGAGGCAGGTACCCTAAAAGGATTCCCATAATGAAACGTTCTTTTTAGTACATAATGACGTGACCACTGTAATCACCCATTTTGTCATGGTCTCAATATTTAATGTTGTATCGATACCTAAGTTTACATATTATAGTCATGAAATTTATGAAATGTACCTTGAAATACTATATTCTTTTTGTCTACCATGTTGTTTTTCCATCTTTCGGACTCTTCATATTTTATTCTAGTTGAACGCGAATGAGATGTATCAAAAATGTTTCAATTGTCATCTCAAGAGAGTGTGGTTTACGTGACTTGAGAGTTATAATAGTTATACTTAAGTAAAGTTTTATTACTTGTTACTGTAGGTATTGTTTATTAGTAAATAAATCACTTGTGGACAAATTATTTACATTATATACTTCTGTGTCAAAGTATTTTGTGAAACTTACACAAAATTTGTTATCAAAAAACAATGAACGATGTTTATGATCCGACTAGGACTACTTTCACTAGTGGAAGATTTTAGGTTACCTAGTCAGTGGAGTCTGTACAAGGGTTAACTCCCAATAAAAGTGACTGTTTTAATGATTATGAACATCTCCATGATGGTGAACATCAAGTGAACATTACCTGTATGGCGTTACCGTCGTTGCCGACTCTTAGACCGGTTTTTCTTTTTTGTTTTGACAAGTGTCATTTTTTGTTTTTTGTATACGGAACAAATTCTTAGTCTTGATGTTTTATTCAGGACACAAAAATTGTCTCAAAATGTTTATTAATACATAGAGGTAGAGACCCTAAGAATTGGATCCTGATAAGTTCCAAGACTTTCATATATAAGTTTAATGTCCGAAATACAAGTAATTGACTGAATAATCGTAGTGTGTCTTGATTCTCTTCCGTTTCTCTATAGTTATTTTACACACGGTCTTTTGTACAATTCGTGTTTACACATCAGAAAAATTCATAAAAATTAGTCAATTTCACAATTCGAAGATAGAAAGGTTGTTGTTGTTTTTTTGTGAAATTTCACCTTAGGACGTTATTAAATTCCGGAGTTTAGAATGGTATACAAGGGTATGTATGGTAGATATATGGCTATGTCTTAGAAGTTTAAAAGAAAAGAAAAGTTTTACTGATGAAGTCCGTAAATTTAATCAAAATTTATCGACTAAATGAATAATTTTCGTGTGAAAAGAAGAAACTTTCTTCGTTTCCAAATTTTCGTTATCCAATCTCAACCTATCAAAGATGATCCGACCACTTTTTCATTAAGTTAAAACCTGAAGGGAACACCAAGTTGACCATTTCTTAGGCGGACGTTACGTCCTCTGGACCCAAGCTAGGGACGCAACCCTTCTAGGGGACCTCTTTCCTTGTCGATGGGTGAAGTCATAAGACCGGACCTCTTAAGGTCCCTAATATGTCAGGCACCCCAGCGTTTCTCAGTCTGTACTAACTCGGTAAAAGTGAAAGTGATCCGAGTTTGCGTTAGAAACAATCAGTTTTATCCTTGGTAATGTTGGTTGTGTAAAAACGGTTACTCTTCATTCAGACAAATAAAGACCTCGTATTTTTAGGCACGAAACCTTAAGTTGCTTGAGAACATTTCGAAAAAGACGGAGGACGACCAACAACTTGGTAAAAGGGACGTTTTTGCGACAGCTCTACGAACTTCTTCATTATCAGTCACCGCTCTCCAGTCCACTTATACTACTGACTCCGTTTTGGAACGTCAGGTTAAGTAAGTTGAAAACTTTGTGACCAACACGTTGTACGTCAGTAGCCCACGACAACACCTCTTGACACGGAAAAGACAACTGGTTACGGCCGACGTCCGCAACGTCAAAAGTCATGTAGAGTAGTTAAACGACTCGTCTGGAGAGTTTACATTACCAAAGTGGCCCTAAGTCTTTCGACATCACCTAGTCTACCCGTCGTCTGGTGGTTTGTCACTGCTACTGGATGAAACCACGTTTAAACCGAAACCCTTTACGAAACCTCGCAGAAGAGTGAGGTTGGTGACTCAACCAACAACGGTCAACAACATATTTTAGGTGAAAACCAACGTCCAGTGTTAGACTAGTTATATACAAAGCGACAAGAACGTACCTTATTCTCTTCTACTGTGAAGTTTTGCTGTTAAAAAAAAAACACCAGTCGAGTACTTCGTGGGTCAATAACACGGAAAAATGGAAAGGTTAAACGAAGTTTACGACTTACTGACATGTCCCCAGTTACGACTCAAGAAGACGTTGAAGAGGATATCGGCATTCTCCTAGTCGAAGTTACTAGGAGAGTTGACCAACAACAGTTGAAGACTACCGGGTAGTGACGCAAATGATTAGAAGTTCCGAGAACAGAGGAACTTGGTGGTGACGTGACATGTAAGGAATCGTCAAGGATTCGGTTTACGCAACAACTACAACCCACAATAGAGACGACGAAATGTTGTGTAAAACTTGAGCTTATTCTTTTAGTGAGCTTAGACGAGATTGTAGTAAAGGGACGACGACGACGATTCGGCGAAGTCAGCACAGGCTGAGACACGCTGGGGTATCTGCCGTCGGGTGGTCCGAGGGGACAGGGACCCTAAGAGGTCCGTTCTTGTGACCTCACCCAACGGAAAAAGAAGAGGTTACGTGTTTTCACTTTTCACTTTCACTTCAACGAGTCAGCACAGGCTGAGAGGTTCCGGGGTACCTGACGTCGGATGGTCCGAAGAGGTTGGTACCCTAAAAGGTCCGTTCTCATGACCTCACCCCACGGTGACGGAGGAGGTTAGTAAAGAGATCAGATTTTATTTATATTTTATGCGAAAGTTTAATGTCACGACCTGGGTGAGAACACTCAGGGAACCTGACGTTCCTCCAGTTTGGTCAGTCAGGATTTCCTTTAGTTGGGATTTATAAGTGACCTTTCTGACTGCGAGTTCGGGTTCATGAAACCGGTGGACTACGTTTTTCGGTTGAGTGACCTTTTCTGAGATTACGACCCTTTCTGACTCCTGTCCTCCTCTTCCCCCACTGTCTCCTACTCTACCAACCGGTCGTAGTGGCTAAGTTACTGTACTCAAATTCGTTTGAGGCCCTCTGTCACTTTCTGTCCCTTCGGACCGAACGATGTCAGACACCCCAAGGTTTCTCAGTCTGTGTTTGAATCACTGACTTGTTGCTGTGTCGTTCATTATTTAGTAATCGTTTTTGTATTTCACTCTTTACACTTAATTTTACTACATATTGTATTGGTGTAAATGAATCTTTACATGAGATTATAGTTTGTCGTTACAAGTTGTTACGTTTTGACGTTAATGAAAACATGGTTGGATTATTGACTTTTACACTTGGTAATCTTAAAAAATGACCACTGATACCAAAAAGTCATCAGTACATACCTACACTCTCAACCTGATATTTCTTTCGACTCGTGACTTCTTAACTACTAAAACTTGACACCACGACTTCTTCTGAGAACTCTCGGGGAACCTGACGTTCCTCTGGGTTGGTCAGGTAGGATTTTCTCTAGTCAGGACCCACAAGTAACCTCCTGGCTACAACTTCGATTTTGAGGTTATGAAACCGGTGGACTACTCTTCTCGACTGAGTAGACTTTTCTGGGAGTACGACCCTCTCTGACTCCCGTCCTCTTATTCCCCTGCTGTCTCCTACTTTACCGACCTACCGTAGTGGCTGAGTTACCTGTACCCAAACCCATCTGAGGCCATCAACCACTACCTGTCCCTCCGGACCGCACGACACCCAGTACCCCAGCGTCTCAACCTGTACTGATTCGCTGAATTGACCACCATATTTAAAAATTTAAATTGTTTTGTGTAAAAAGATACATTTATTTTTGATGGTTTTAATTATTTCAGGTAGGTTTTGTCATATCGTCATTGACTTACACCTTTTTTCTAATCATACTATTTTTCATCGAAGTAAAAGTTATTTGATTAAGTACCGAGACATTAACCTTATATAAGGGTTTTTGAATACCTCGGTCCCTTTCTGGGACACAAGACAAGATTTCCAGATGTAAGAATTTTTGTTGTAGACATTTATTAGGATACTATCCTTCTCTCTGCCCCTTTTCTGTCTTTTCTCGCCCCGTTCTTTCTTCTTTCTTTTTAATAGAGAGATGTTGAAGTCCGTACCAGAGACATCTTTAAACAACTCACTCTTCACCCCCGCCATATATGAAAGAATTCTGACAAAACAGTGGTAGTATACACTTACTGTTGAATTTATATAAAGAAACATAGAAAATAAGGGCTGTCTTAACGAATAAAGTGACAAAAGATCATTGTAGTATCGATTATGTTTCCAATTGGAGAATCGTTAATTACAATAAAACGGGTCTTCAAATGTCTGATTTTTTTCTTTTTTTGTTTCAAGTCAATTAGTAAAATCGGTCGTAGTAGATAGAACGAGGAGTAAACCCGAATAATTAAAATTTGTCTTTATGTTCCTGGGAGAATAAAGGTTAGACTCCAGAAAAAAGACGTTTGAACATAGAGATAGTTAGTTAAGTTTGAATATTCAAGAAGGGATTGGTCGTTTTCGATCAATGTTACAAAATAAATAACATTGTGAGTTAGAAGTTAAAAAAAGGTGGATATTCTTCTCTTCGTTTTTCGTTTCCTCTTTTCCTTTCTATATTCGTAGACTTACGTCTCAAGGTTTCTTCTCGTTCTTCTCTATTCTTTCGGAAGGAGTCGTTAGTCACGTTTCTTTATCTCCTTTTGTTGTGTTACCCTTTCTGATCTCTAGAGAAGTTCTTTTAATCTCTATGGTTCCCTTGTAAAGTACGATTCTACCCGATCTATTTCCTGTCTTTACCATCCCTGGATTGTCTTCGTCTTCTATAATTCTCCACCGTTCTTATGTGTCTTCTTGACATGTTTTTTCTAGAAGTACTGGTTCTATTAGTACTACCACACTAGTGAGTGGATCTCTGTCTGTAGAACCTTACACTTCAGTTCACCCGGAATCTTTCGTAGTGATACTTGTTTCGATCACCTTCACTACCTTAAGGTCAACTCGATAAAGTTTAGGACTTTCTACTACGACACTTTCACGACGTGAGTTATACGGTCGTTTAAACCTTTTGAGTCGTCACCGGTATCCTGACCTTTTCCAGTCAAAAGTAAGGTTAGGGTTTCTTTCCGTTACGGTTTCTTACGAGTTCGATGGTGTGTTAACGTGAGTAGAGTGTGCGATCAAGAGTGTGCGATCATTTCACTGCGAGTTTTAAGAGGTTCGGTCCGAAGTCGTTATGCACTTGACACTTGAAGGTCTACAAGTTCGACCAAAATCTTTTCCGTCTCCTTGGTCTCTAGTTTAGCGGTTGTAGGTGACCTAGTAGTTTTTTCGTTCTCTCAAGGTCTTTTTGTAGCTAAAGACGAAATAACTGATACGGTTTCAGAAACTGATATACCTAGTGTTATTTAACACCTTTTAAGACTTTCTCTACCCTTATAGTCTGGTGGACTGGACGGAGAACTCTTTGGATATACGTCCAGTCCTTCGTTGTCAATCTTGACCTGTACCTTGTTGTCTGACCAAGGTTTATCCTTTTCCTCATGCAGTCCCGACATATAACAGTGCGACGAATAAATTGAATATACGTCTCATGTAGTACTCTTTACGACCTGACCTTCTTCGTGTTCGACCTTAGTTCAAACGGCCCTCTTTATAGTTATTAGAGTTTATACGTCTACTGTGGTGGGAATACCGTCTTTCACTTCTCCTTGATTTTTCGGAGAACTACTTTCACTTTCTCCTCTCGCTTTTTCAACCGAATTTCGAGTTGTAAGTCTTTTGCTTCTAGTACCGTAGGCCAGGATAGTGAAGTACCGTTTATCTACCCCTTTGTTAAAACCCCCCGAGGTTTTCGTGACGTCTACCACTAACGTCGGTACTTTAATTTTCTGCGAATGAGGAACCTTCTTTTCAATACTGGTTGGATCTATCATATAAGTTTTCGTCTCTGTAATGAAACGGCTGATTCCAGGCAGATCAGTTCCGACACCAAAAAGGACACCAGTACATACCTACACTCTCAACCTGACACTTCTTCCGACTCACGACTTCTTAACTACGAAAACTTGACACCACAATCTCTTCTGAGAACTCTCAGGGAACCTGACGTTCCTCTAGGTTGGTCAGATAAGACTTCCTCTAATCGGGACCCTAAAAAAACTTTCCTTACTACGATTTCGACTTTGAGGTCTTGAAACCGGTGGAGTACGCTTCACAACTGAGTAACCTTTTCTGAGACTACGACCCTCCCTGACCTCCGTCCTCCTCTTCCCCTGCTGTCTCCTACTCTACCGACCTACCGTAGTGACTGAGCTACCTGTACTCAGACTCACTTGAGGCCCTCAACCACTACCTGTCCCTCCGGACCGCACGACGATAAGTGCCCCAGCGTTTCTCATCCTGTGCTGACTCGTTGACCTGACTTCACTTGACTTGACTACATAAAGTTTTCACCAAGACTTTGTAAAGTTACGTTTACTACGTCTTTCTTATGAGACGACCTTACTCAGTCTGGTTTAGGTTAGGAAGGTGAATAGTCAACATCTTAACGTCCGTTAAATGAATGAAAGGTAAAGGGATTGATATTTTACCTCTGTTCTGGATGTACGTATCTATATTCCTAATTTAAAGTATGTGTAGACATACAAGTAATTAATACACCCTGGTATCGACCGCATTCATGAGTTTCTCTTCCGTATATAAGAGTGATAGAAGGGAAGACTTAGACTACAAGATATCGTAAGTAAGAGGAGATATAACGTTGGTTTGTATTGAAGAACCAAGAATTCCGACAAATAAGAAAAATATGTCAACATACAAAAGAATTTCGTAAAAATGTCAACGATTCAAAATAAGTATCTAGTACATAATTTGTCCCTTTATTAAGTGACTTTTGGATGTATTGATAGATGGAATAAACAACAACCACGATTTGTGGGAAAAACAAGAAAGGACCATCGAGTCGACCATTTCTTAGGTGGATGTTACATCCTCTGGGGCCAAGTTGAGGACCCAGTCTTTGTAGGGGACCTCTTCCCTTATCGATGGGTGAGGTCATAAGACTGGACCTATTAAGGTACCTGATATGTCAGGTAGCCCAGTATTTGTCAGTCTGTGTTGACCTACTAAAAGGCAAAGTATGTGGGAGAATAGTCTTGGATGGGTCCTTTTGAGTAGGAGTTGTCAATGACTTATGTGACCGGTTGTGACGTCCAGAGTTTACTATGACCGACTTACTTGACACTTACTTGGTCACTCTTGACACGATTGATCGGAAGAAAAAGTGAAGATCTCAACCTTTAGTTCGGTCCAGTACACTGACCGTGATTACGACCTTTCTCTTCTTAGACCGTGTAAAGACTCCTACCCACTGGAAACTATCGGTTCTTCTGAAACATTTTAAGGGAAAGTCAAAATTCTAAATTTAATCGAACAAACGTACAAATATTCATTGCCAGAGAACGGATTCCAAGTTTAAATGCTATTTTCGAGTTATGAAAATCTCTTGAAGTAAGTCGGAGAGAAGAGAATAGGGTTAGATGTGTACCGAAAGGTACTGGACGAAAAGGAATATCAAGTCATAGATTTGGTATTTCTATTAACAAAACCTTTCCGACTAGGGGTTTTATTCAAAATATAAACTAGTATAGAAAATTAATAAAATCAAGAGTCTTTGAGTTCCCCTTTTTTACTTTAAATCAAATGACCTGTTGGATCAAAACCCTTGAACTCACAATGTGTCCTCACTTCTTTGATACAGGGTACACGGTTTAGATCCGACGACGGATAAAAACATTTATTCTAAAATAACCTGTGCGAGTAAACAAATGTATAGTAGATGTCGACGAAAATTTGTTATTGTCTGTACTTTTCGCTATCTCTGACATTCCGAATGTTTTGGATTCGGTTTTCGCTGTGATTCTTTTCCCAGATTTTGTTGTTTTTGTCGTGTGTAAATGATATGTCAATGTTATACAATCCGTAACGAAACAATTTTAAATGGAATTGATAGAGGAAATTTGTAACCCATTTTAAAAACCTATTTTAAATACCAATTTTGTATACTTGACCCATGATAATATTAAGGACAAAAGTCTACCCTTTCGACTCCAGACCAGTTTCAATTGTCCGCCTGACCCTCAGTTTGGATCCAGATGACCTTTGTCCTCATCTTCTTATTAATGAGAAGAAGTCCCCCAAAATTTTTATTGTGATTTCCACAAAAGATTCCTGAATCAGACACCGATCTTTCGAAAGTTAAAATAACCAAACTACCAGGTGTACGAAAATATGACATTTGTCATACATTCATGATGATGAATATTCATCGTCATCATCATCATTCATGATGAATCATACATTCGTACCTTAATTCATATCTAAAATTATAGACGGGTGATTATGGTTACTTTCTTTTTACTAAAAATGAAAAGTGTTCTTTACTCGTATTTTTGATGGAAATGAAAATGACTCTGACATACCAAATTTTTTAAAAAAAAATTAAAAATAAATAAAAAATTTTTGTTCAAAATGACCCTAATTTACTGTTAAATTTCGTTAATAATTATTTACGTATCATTTATTTTACCTCTATGGGGTATAGGTTCCAGTCCTCGTCGCCGACACTCCTCTATGGGGTGCAGGTTCCAGTCTCTTTGGGGTCATTCAGCCGTCCGTGACCTCGCCGACACTCTATGGGGTACGGGTTCCCGTTTCCTCTTCGGGGTCGTTCTACCATCCTCCCCACCTAAGCGTAAATCTTAGTTTGGGGTAAGGACGGTCTCTGCGAGTCTCCCGAGTTTGTTTAGAATACGCGTGGTCCTGGGTCCCTGGGGTGTCTCTGACTCTTGACACAGACTCGCAGAGGATACCTCCGTGCCCAGTCGTCACCTGACGGTGTCTCGGTCCCCGAGACCCACGTCGTCTGGACCCATACCGTATTCGGGAGAACCTGCTCCAGCGGTAATTGGGGTGGTGTCTCGACGGTCTTGAATGGGTCCTGACCCTTTATCCGAGAACCTCCCGTGTTTGTCTTGGAACACACGTGGTCCTGGGTCCTCTTTCCTCGTCCCTGGGAATGTTCTCTGACTGGGTCTGAACGGCCCCTCACAGGTCCTCAGAGACGTCTCCGCACCCAGCACCACCGGACGACGTCCCAACCGCCGTGACTCACGTCGTCACGTGCGTACCCTGGAAGACTTCCTCCAGCTCAATAAAAGTAATGGAGGTGGTATCAACCCGAAGTCCAGTTTATTGTCCCTCCCTTGTCTCGGGGAGGGTAGTTGTCTTTTGACCTAATTTCTAAATGACTCGTACCGGGGCGGGTAGTCTTGTTCTGGGTCAAAGGGGGAGTCAGTCAGAGAGGGTAGTCCTTCGAAGGTATTCGGAGAATTAGGAAGAGGTTGTCTCCCGACGATGACGATTGAGCGAAATCAGCACAGGTTGAGACACGTTGGGGTATCTATCGTCGGGTGATCCGAGGAGACAGGGACCCTAAGAGGTCCGTTCTTGTGACCTCACCCAACGGTAAAGGAAGAGGTTACACACTTTCACTTTTCACTTTCCCTTCAGTGAGTCAGTACGGGCTGAGAATCGCTGGGGTCCCTGACGTCGGGTGGTCCGAGGAGGCAGGTACCCTAAAAGGTTCTCATGGCCTCACCCCACGGTAACGGAAGAGGTCCCTAGCTTGGGACTGGGTCCCAGGCGGTGGTCTCCCGTCTGTCTGCCTTTTGGTGTTAGTGTCTTTTACCGGGTTAGCTTAGTGTACCTGGTGTCGGAACAGATTGAGTTACTTTGATACTCGGTACGACACATCCCGGTGGGTTCTACCTGTCCAGTACCACCTCTCAAGATCGTTTTACACTAGGTGACCTCTTCCCTTACCGTGGGTGAAGTCATAAGAACGGAACTCTTGGGGTACTTGTCATACTTTTCTGTTTCTTTCCTGTGACTTTCTACCTGAGGGGTCCAGTCATCCACGGGTTATATGATAACCTTTAGTCGTCTCTTGATTGATGTCTTTCTTACTTCTCTACCTCGGTTGCGTTTTTGTGGTGGGTCGACACCTACACTGACCACTACCTTCGTTCCAGGCTACGACATTTCTCGTTATAATGTATCCTTGGACCTTACAATCCAGGTATTTCAATTTCAATTCAGTGAGTCAACACAGACTGAGAAACACTGGGGTGCCTGACATCGGGTGGTCCGAGAAGGTAGGTACCCTAAGAGATCCGTTCTTATGACCTCACCCAACGGTAAAGGAAGAGGTCCCTAGCTTGGGACTGGGTCCCTAGCTTGGGTCCCTAGCTTGGGTCCAGAGGGCGTAACCTCCGTCTACGAAATTGGAGACTCGGTGGTCCAGGTATTTAGTTCCATTTAACCTTCACCAGTTTGTCCTCTACCGTTCTCACTTGTAGTTGTAAAATCCTGAGTCACTTGATTTTACCTGACCTTACTCACTTAAATTGAGTCTACTGGTAATATAGATGATGACACGCGTTCTTAGGGAAACTTCTTTACCTCATCGGTGGTGTCATTTACTCAGGCTTTACGTCGTGAACCTACGTTAGAGTTTTTTCTGTCTTACTAGAGACAAACAAAGGTTCCGTTTGGTAAGTTATAGTGTCATTAGGTTTCAGATACGGGACTGGTCATTACGATTTCTTCGACTTGAACTTGGCAAGATTCTTGTGGTGTTCTGGAAGATCTTGATTGTGGGTCTTTTCTGCAGGAAAAGTAATATTCCCTGACCTTACGTTTTCATCCTTCAGTTCTTTGTGGAACCCATTGTCCGTTTAAACGGGAACCTCATGTTTTACTACGTCCCGTTTCCGATTATCTCAAAACGGTTCTCTTACGTGACCAGTGTCGTTTGTGGGAGAAAGTTGTTGTGTTCTCTTATGAGATGTTACCTGTGGTGGTCTACCAGTTGTGACTTTAGTCTGACTAATATAAGAAACGTCTTCCTCTTCGAGAATGTCAGTCGTTTTTGTTCTGGCCCTCGACTGACACCGAGGCTAGTGCTTGAGGAATAACGGTTTAAGTCTGAATTTAACTTCTCACCCCTTTTAGTGATCTGGTAAGTCCATACTGGATTTAGTTTAGGGAATACTAATATGTGACCTTCACTCTTTGTCTAAATTCCCTGATCTAGACTATCGATCTCACGCACTACTTGATACCTGCCCCCAAACACTGTGACATGTCCTCTGTCCCTAGTTCTGGTAGGGGTTCTTTTTCTTTACGTTTTTTGGTTGTTCCGACAGACTCCTCCGGAATGTATATCAACACTTTTCTTCCCTTCGCTTTTCGTTTCCTCTTTTCCTTTCTATATGGGTAAACTTACGTCTCGAGGTTTCTTGTCGTTCCTCTCTATTCTTTAGGAAGGAGTCATTAGTCACGTCCCTTTATCTCCTTTTCTTTCTTACCCTTTCTGATCTCTAGAGAAGTTCTTTTAGCCTCTATAGTTCCTTTGTAAAGTACATTTCTACCCGAGCTATTTCCTGTCTTTACCAGACCTGGATTGTCTTCGTCTTCTATAATTCTTCTCCACCGTTCTTATGTGTCTTCTTGACATGTTTTTTCTAGAAGTACTGGGTCTATTAGTACTACCACACGAGTGAGTGGATCTCTGTCTGTAGGACCTTACACTTCAGTTCACCCGGAATCCTTCGTAGTGATACTTGTTTCGATCACGTCCATACCTTGAGGTGACCTCGATAAAATTTAAGATGTTCTACTACGACACTTTCACGACGTGAGTTATACGGTCGTTTAAACCTTTTGAGTCGTCACCGGTGTCCTGACCTTTTCCAGTCAAAAGTAAGGTTAGGGTTTCTTTCCGCTACGGTTTCTTATGAGTTTGATGACGTATTAATGTGAGTAGAGTATGCAATCATTTCATTACGAGTTTTAAGAGATTCGATCCCAAGTCGTTATGCACTTGGTACTTAAACGTCTATAAGTTCGACCAAAATCTTTTCCGTCTCCTTGGTCTCTAGTTTGACGGTTGTAGGTGACCTAGTAACTTTTTCGTTCTCTCAAGGTCTTTTTGTAGCTAAAGACGAAATAACTGATACGGTTTCGGAAACTGACACACCTAGTGTTATTTGACACCTTTTAAGACTTTCTCTACCCTTATGGTCTGGTGGACTGGACGGAGAACTCTTTAGACATACGTCCAGTCCTTCGTTGTCAATCTTGACCTGTACCTTGTTGTCTAACCAAGGTTTATCCCTTTCTTCATGCAGTCCGGACATATAACAGTGGAACGAATAAATTGAATATACTTCTCATGTAGTACTCTTTGTGACCCGACCGACTTCGTGTTCGACCTTAGTTATAACGGTCCTCTTTATAGTTATTCGTCTACTTTGGTGGGAATACCGTCTTTCACTTCTTCTTGATTTCTCGAAGAGTTATTTTTACTTTCTCCTCTGACTTTTTCAACCGAATTTTGAGTTGTAAGTCTTTTGATTCTAGTACCGTAGACCAGGGTAGTGAAGTACCGTTTCTCTACCCTTTTGTCACCTTTGTCACTGTCTGAAATAAAACCCCCCGAGGTTTTAGTGACGTCTACCACTGACGTCAGTTCTTTAATTTTCTACGAACAAGGAACCTTCTTGTCAATACTGGTTGGATCTGTCGTATAATTTTTGGTCTCTATAATGAAACGGTTGTTTCCAACCCCATTAGTTCCGATACCAAAAAGGTTATCAGTACATACCTACACTCTCAACCTGGTATTTCTTTCGACTCGCGGTTTCTTAGCTACGAAAACTTGACACCACAACCTCTTCTGAGAACTCTCAGGGAACCTGACAATTCCTCTATGTTGGTCACGTAGTATTTCCTTTAGTCAGGACTTATAAGTAACCTTCCTGACTACGATTTCGACTTTGAGGTTAGGAAACCGGTGGACTACGTTTCTTGACTGAGTAAACTTTTCTGAGACTACGACCCTTTCTAACTTCCACCCTCCTCTTTCTCTGTCGTCTCCTACCCAACCAACCTACCGTAGTGGCTCAGTTACCTGTACTCAAACTCATTTGAGGTCCTCAACCACTACCTGTCCCTCCGGACCACACGACGTCAGGTACCCCAGCGTTTCTCAGCCTATGTTGACTCGCTGACTTGACTTGACTTTTGCCTTTGTGTAAATCCTGAATAAATATATAAACTCACAAAAAGAACCATTACTATAAAAGTTTACGACAATGATTTTCGAAAAAAGTATATACATTAGAATAAAAAATTGACTTTATATTTACTGGATGTATGTTGTGATGTAATCAAGGTCCACGTGTTGTATCACTATAGTGTGAATATTTCTAAGGTTTTACTAGGGGTACTAATCATATCAATGGTAGACAGTGGTGTCTTTCAATAATGGTATAATTGATATAAGTGATGTGACATGTAAAGTAGAGACACTGTGTAAATAAAACATTGACCTTCTAATATTGAGAAGTAGAGGATAAAGTGAGTTGAGAGGGTGGGAGGAGGGGAGACCGTTGGTTGATAAACAAGAGAATAGATACGTAG
Source organism: Capra ibex (assembly GCA_006410555.1). Lineage (NCBI taxonomy): Eukaryota > Metazoa > Chordata > Mammalia > Artiodactyla > Bovidae > Capra > Capra ibex. The sequence continues at coordinate 14,012,323 of SJYO01052474.1, read as the reverse complement.
ACAAAACAATACAAAACTAATGAATAAAACGAAAATCTAAGGTGTATATTCACTTTGATATGTCATAAACAGAAAGAGACTGAATGAAGTGAATTATACTATTAGAGACCCAGTTAGGTACAACGACGTTTACTGTAATAAAGTAAGAGAAAAATTACGACTCATTATAAGGAAGCATATATGTGTACCGTGTACGAAGTAAGAAGACGACTACCTACGAATCTGACGAAGGTATAGAACGGATAACATTTATTACGACATTACTTTAATTCTTAAACTTTTATGAATTGACTTTAAGATTTTACTAACAGTATTCTCCAATATTCACCTTCAATCAAAATATGGATATATTGACGATAGTAATGATAACAAAAAGTGTTGATAATATCATTATTCCTTTTCCACTTATCTCATCAAACTTTGACTCGAAATTCACTCCTTTACTTCTTTATAAATATGATTCTTGTATACAAAATTTCTCCTTATACCAATTTTTTTTTTGAAACCTTTTTTGCTTCCTTCCCAGTTAACAACCTCTATGAAGTTTAAATTGATTCGATGTCCACCCATTCTCTATTACACTATTTATGACCTTTATGTTTCTATTCAAGATTGAAGTTTTTGATATATCGCATTGTCCCGTCTGTCCGTCCGTTTTAATTATATCCCAAGAATTGACGTTCGTTGTCTTTGGTTGAGTGTGACTACTTGTCTTTGCATGTCTATAATTTTCGTCGAGAGTCTTAACGACTCTGTAAACTTCTTGGTGTGAGTCCTTTACCCATCCTTGGTTCACTCCTCCGAATTTCCGTTCTTTAGTTTTAGTTTTAGTTTTAAACACTGTGCTTGGTGGACCCATCTCTTTTCTATGGTGTTGTCTGTGATGAAGAGGAAAACCTTTGACCTACGAAATAACGTCTGTGAAGTAGAAAAGGACACGGACTCATAACCGAGGTCTATTTACGTAGGTTAATCGGTATAAACCCAATACCGGGTAAAGGATTTGAAACCCGTTATTCTTTCGTTAAATAAACAGGAAAAGACGAACACGTCACCCTCGGTCCGGAACGTAAAGTGGCTCTAAGTATGATATATATTTATCGTCTTTTCTTTTACTTCAGCGAGTCAACACAGACTGAGACGCTGGGGTACCTGATATCAGATGTGGTCTGAGGAGACAGGTACCCTAAGAGGTCCGTTCTTATGAACTCACCCAACGGTAAAGGAAGAGGTCCTCTAGAAGGACTGAGTCCCTGACTTGGGTTCAGAGGGTGTAACGTCCGTCTGACGAAATGGGAGACCCGGTGGTCCCTTCGGTATATGTATCGTCCCGTCGGAAGTTTTTGTCCTTCCCCGAGTTTCCGACGTTCCAGGTGGGGGTCCTTTTGTTTGCGGAGAGATGTTTGTGACATTTAATTTAGCTCTGAATGTCTTTATAAAACTCCTCAGAGACACAAGAGTCAAACTTTCCGTAATCAGTTTATGAATTTATTATTATTCACTATTTGAGGATATTGACCGTGGAAACGAAAAAATTGGTAAGTAATTCTGTTTTGAGAACCTTGTAAGTTTTGAATTCTCTATATAAGGTGTCTCTTTCCCAAAGAATTCGGTGTGTGTCAAAAAGTTTGAGTTTAGGTTACTGAACAATCAGTTCGGTTTTCGGGTATTCAGAATTCAAATTCGTTGAGATGTAATTTTGTATTATGTTATTCTTTCGAGATATAATAATCGTATGATGTGACCGAATTTTCTCTCTAATTATTATGTCCTTTACAATACGTTTTGTTTTTGAAATTTTTATTCGTCTTTAAATGGTTCGTTTATCTCACCTTGTTTTTTTCTTACATTGTCACCACTGTCGATATATTTCGTGAAGTAATCTTTTGTCACGTTACGTCACTTTGTCCGTGGACAAGTCCTGTCTTTTTCACTTGACTTCGGGATTGGGATTAATCGTCATATTAGACTCAGTTCAGGAAATTATAGAATCAAAAAGGAGTAAATGTTTTACTCCTTCCATCTAATCTACTAGAAACTCATCAAAGTGAAGATTTGTTTACAACCCAACAATAATTATTGTTACCAATTGTAAATAGCCGTGAGTGATATTAGGTCCCTTTTATCATATGTCAAATGTATATAATTCATCCATAGTAATAGGGGTGAAAGAGGTTAAGTCCTTTAAGTTCGAGATTCGTCAATTGATGGAGTGACTTTCACTAGTCCAATTATTCGATCGGTCTTAAAATAAGGTTTTCCTACTCTGCCGACCTACCGTAGTGGCTGAGCTACCTGCACTCAAACTCACTCGAGGCCCTCAACCACTACCTGTCCTTCCGGACCGCACGACACTAAGTACCCGAGCGTTTCTCAACCTGTACTGACTCGCTGACTTGACTTTTGTTGTTGTTTTCTATTTCGGTTCTCTGTTTGGCCCTTTTTGTGAACGTTTTGCATACTATTTTTGATTGAATTAAATATTTTCCGAGTATGTTTAGTTAAATTTTTTGGTCTGGCTAATGGATGATCTTTTTACTTTCTTTCCATATTTGTTCTTTAGACTCCTTTACTTATGTTTACGATTTTCAAGACTACAAAGTAAAGGAGTAATTTCTTTACGTTTAGTGGATAAGTTTATCGTTTTTACGTTACAGTAATCCCTTACCAGTCAGAGCGCACGATGACTGAACGCAGATTCAACTATTTTGAGTAAGCCTCCCAGTATCTCGATACCGGAGTCTTTGACAGTCCCACACATGAGTGTATGTTTGTACAGATATATATGTATATTTCCATTAGTGTTATTGTACTCGGTCTTTTTTCTACAAATAATGCCTCGTAATCAATTTAATACCATATAGGTATTTTACCTTATTATACGTGGTGAATTTTTCCTCCCTACTGATTTACGTTACATCTTGGATTCTATTTAATAATTCCTTAATTTTTTTTTCATTTCACGTCTTCACACGGATCTTTAAAAAATTTCACCCCTTTACCTACTCATTCACCCAAAGGGTTACAAAAAGACCTTAATGAATGTCCTTCGACAATTCTTACCGATTGAAACAAGTGTCCATGACCGTGTCTCTCGGTGTCCACGACATAAAAGATCAGACATGGACTCAATTAAAGTGAACAATTTCAATTGTCATTAATAGATCTCTCGTCTTAATGTCTGGTTTACAACAGAAAATATGAAAAGACAGAAATTTTTTGGATTATTTTAGAAATAAAATTTATTTTTTTGTGAGGTCATCTCTATTGCCCGTTCCCCATGAAACAACATAAAATAATTGTCCTTCCGGACCGTACGACGTTAGGTACCCCAGCGTTTCTCAGTCTGTACTGACTCGTTGACTTGACTACTAAGATAGTTATGTCGAAATAGGAAATTTATTATTCATACATAAAATTTTAAATTTAGTCGAAATAATGTGAAAATGAACAAACGGGATCAAAACATATTACAAATCTAAGAGTTTCGTTTTGTACTGTTTATCGACTACATGTATACTCATTTGTGAGGAGGACGTTACATTTTTTCTAGCAGAGTAAAATTTAAGTTTCATTCTCTGTGTGTCTTTTCATAGATTTGATAAGACATAGATGACTTCCGTGGAAAAATGTATTCGACTGGATGACCGAAAGACTGACCCAGTGTTCGGGATGACGTCTTTCCCGGATTTGTGCCACTGTTTAAAAATATTCTTTGTTTGACCATTAAATTTTTTCTTTGTTTTTTCTCCTTTGATACATTTTGATTATATACGTTCTGTCAAACTTAGTCCTGGAGAAAAGTTGACGGATAAAATAATCCTTTCACTTTGTACTAGGGTTATTCAGTACGTTAAAGATTTCTAATCTCAATTATGAAAAGGAGTCCAAGTTCTCTAGGAAAAGAGAGTGTTCTACTTGTTAAGAACGAAAAGTTGGATAGTCTTACAGTTTCCGTCCACATTGATCTTTCCCCGACCTCACCCTTTCTTTTGGTGTCTCTTTTTCTTCAATCTCTGGACTACAGATCACAAAGTGTCATTCACTTTGTCTTCGTGTACATTTGTTCTCATGTATATAGTCTGGACGACCTCTCAGATTCCATTGATGAATGGTATGGTGAGTGTTCGCAAGTGGACTCTCGGCCTCAGAGTTTTGATTTGTGTTTCGAATGGAGATTCATCAGAGTTACCTATTAATGGTAGAACGACACTAACAAAAATTATGAATTAATATGAGGTATTATATAGTAAGGACTCAATAGATCGTAGTAACTTTTTACTTTCAGTTACAATACGAATGCATATTCTCGAGACTGCAGTCTCTCTGACTGAATTTTAGAGTCGAAACAGTTAGTTCTCGAGATACTAGAACCCGTTCAACAAATTGGAAACCGAAACAAAGAAGTAGAGATTTTGGAGATTATAACCCAATTGTTTAGTTGACACAAGTACCCAACCACGCTATTTATTTTTGTCAATGTGAAGGTGTACCGAAGTGTCGTAAGTTTATCAAAATTCTTGTATGAAAAACTTTTTTCACGGTAAACAAATTTGGTAAGACTTATCTTTAGAGTTATGGAGTCAGTTGAAAACAAAGAAGAATTTCGTTTGTCTGTGTTGAATTGAAAAAGATGTCCTATTAATAATTATGTTTACTATTCTAATACATACTGATACTCCCGAAGTGTCCGTCGTGTCGTTATTTCTTAGACGGACGGTTACGTCCTTTACGTTCTCTGCGTCCAATCTAGGGACCAGTCCTTTTAGGGGACCTCATCCTTTACCGTTGGATGAGGTCATAAGAACGGACCTTTTAAGGTACCTATCTCCTCGGACCGCCCGATGTCAGATGCCCCATCGTTTCAGCCTGTGTTGAATTGTACGGGTGCACGTTCGTGTGTAAAGGTCTTCGATAGTCAAAGAAATCCTTGTGAAAACTCTTCTATCGTGGACTGTTCTGTTTCAAATGTCTCTTCAGAGGTACGATTAATAAAGGTTTATATTGTTAAAATTTTCCTTTGTCGATTTTAAAATTTTTTGATATCGGCAAAATGATATAGGAACGACGACGACGATTCAGCGAAGTCAGCACAGGCTGAGACACGCTGCGGTATCTGCCGTCGGGTGGTCCGAGGGGGCAGGGACCCTCAGAGGTCCGTTCTTGTGACCTCACCCAACGGTAAAGGAAGAGGTTACGTACTTTCACTTTTCACTTTCACTTCAGCGAGTCAGCACAGGCTGAGAAGCGCTGGGGTACCTGATGTCGGGTGGTCCGAGGAGGCAGGTACCCTAAAAGGTCCGTTCTCATGACCTCACCCTACGGTAACGGAATAAGTGTTAGTTCATTGAACACGAACGGAGAACGTTCGGGGAAAGAGTAGAAGGATTCCACGAGTGCGATTCATTCAATGACACTCGATTCTTCGGTCTATTGGTAAAGTACTGTCTAGCTAGGCCACTTTTTATGTACCCGACATTTCTGTCGAGACACAAATTTAGGGTCCATACGATGAATAAAACACTGGAACAGTTTAATGAATTGAAGAGAAATCGAAGTTAAAGGAGTAGAAATTTTACCCTTACGTTAATAGATGTGACTTTGCGACACCATTTTCCGTTTATTTTTAACTCCATTTTTAGAATGTCATGGACGGTTTTATTCAGTAGAACAGTTATTAATAATAATGTATTGATTACGTCCTATAATTTTGATGTCACTTGAATTCTTATATTTCCTAAATAAACCTTGTATACGAAAATTGCACACTCTAAGGAACCGTGGTATGACCTCTATGTTTCTACTTTTTCCTATTACATTGATAGGAGGTCTCCGAGTGTCGGAAATTAATTTCTGTCTGTGTGTTTGTTTTAGTATCGTTAAACCATTCACTTTGTCATCTTCGTCGTGAGGTAAACTTCAGTTTTACGGAAAGACCTTCTCCACTATCAATTCGATTCTCCTATTTATCTAGTGGTCCATCCTGAATCCCTGACGCCACTTGACTGAACCAGTCCTTCCTACTTTCTAGTGTCCACTTCTTTTATATGTTCATTCTTTGTCGAACCACTCCAGACCTTGTCTCGTGCACATTTCTCCTCTCAAATTTTTCCGGTCGTGTCCGGTCTAGAAGTACTAGACCCTACGGTTTGGTTCCTCCTCAACCGGGAAAATTTTTATTTATTACCCCTTAGTGTTTTCATATTCTCATTACTTCCTCCTACCGACTTTTTCTGCGAGTCTAAGGATAATGTATCTAAGAAGGTCGACTCTGCAAGGTCGACTGGTCCCTGCTCTTTGATGTCAGTTCCTTTTATATCAGGTCCACCAGTTCATCGTCAATTAAATTTCATTACTGCAATTCTCTTTCCTTGATTCTTTATTCCATCAGAACTATGGTGAGTTTTTAAACCCCTTTAAGGGGTTAAAGATCAAACCCGTTTACCCACCCAGTACTTCAGTAATCTTCCACCTGTTCTTTTTATCTTTGTAAGTCCTAAATAGACTTACGTCAATAAATGATTCAGACCTCACGTTTACTTCCGACTCAATTGTGGTTACCCTCTTTAATTGTATTTCCGTCTTTACCTTCCGTTTTTTTTCCGTAAGTCTACTTAGTGTGTCTAATTTTTGCCACTTATGATGATAGTGACGACTACTTATAGGATGAAACACAGAAAGTGAACAAAAGGTTAACTTGTTTGACAATGTACACTCTACAATGAAAATTAGATGTACGATGGAATAGTCATACTTACGAAAAAGGTCTCCAGTCGACTTGTAATTACAGATTCAAAAGACTCGTAGTGATAGTACGGTTTTAATCGTTTCACAACCCCCGGACGTGTCATGGGTTATTTTTACCTTCTTAATTATATCAGAAATATAAATTAAAGAATATCAGTTCTTTGGTTTGACGAAGTCTATGACAAAATTACTACTAAGTCTATTCGTACATTGTACCTTATTAGACAAAAAGAAATATACAACGAAAAAAGTAAATCCTTATATATTAAAAGTTACCAAAACCTTGAAACTTAAATAAAAAGTCTTAAGCTCTTAAGTGGGGTTCGGTTGTTAAATACGGATAGGTATGAGGTCTGAAGACATGTCTTCAGTCATCTTTTCATGTTAATAACGAAAAATTTTGTAATTAAAATTCCTTTTTATGATTTGACGAAGTGGATGTCCAGGTAAGAATATGTAATTGTTACACTCTCTAGAAGTGTCCACATGAGTCCTTCTCATAAAATTTCTAAGAGTGGAGAATCTTCCTTTTGATCTCTTGTACAAAGAAATACATGAAAGAAACATGTGTTGAGTCTATTTACGTCTAGTGTATTTGAATCTTTTATTATTACTGACGGGTGGTCTACTTTTTCCATTTAGATACTTATTCGTCCCTTCTACCTTCGACCCGTCTTCTTTGGTACAATCCTCCTGAACTTTATATTTTTCCGTGTTGTCCTCTTGAGTCAGTCACTTTTTACCTCCCGATCAAAAACCGACAAAATAGTAAAAAGTAATTGTTTCGTTTTCTATAAAATTCTCTGAGTTGTCAGAGAATCAAAAATGAGCTATTTGTGATTCTTTTCTTTTTCGAGGCACTAGACAAGTTTCTTAATGAAAAAACCTATTTAGTCAAGAATTATGAAAGAAAACTACGGAGGGGAAGGGAGAATTCGTGTAGAAAAAACAATCACTCACATCCGTCATACCAACATAATCCCTTTTTAGTTTTAATTTGCCTTATCTTACTGGATTGAATTTTTGGCTTTTGTTTAGTTAGGTAACAATGATCGTGAATAAAAATGTGTTTACAAAAACACACTGACTTTTGACGTATTAGACGGACCTACACCTGGAACCTTTACAGGACGATCTCTAGAACCATAGTATTTAAAAGTGTTAATGTCAAATCTGACACTCTGACGTACCTCGTCACTTCCTCAGATTCAGACCCTCAGTCGTCAAATCAAGACGGAAGGAAACAATAGAGACATTGATCTAAAAAAAAAAGGTGGAATACGTGGGACATAAAGTCATTAGAATAGACATTTTACCCTGATTATTTTTCTAAATGAAGTGTTCTACGTGTTCCTATTACATTGTCCTTCTGTGATACATTTCGTACAATAAAAACTTCGACGTTCGAGTCAGGAATTGAAAAGTTTAGAGTTCTTATATTTTATTTGATCCACGGTGGTAATCGTCTTTTTGTTCCGGTGAGTGAAGGTCTCATGACGTACGTCACAGAGTGGTGACCTTAATATGGTACTTTTCAAGGTTCATTGAAGAAAGGAAATTGGAATGTAACTTTGTAGGTTCTTCTGACCAAAGTCTGAGGGTGATCGACTTCCGTCAATTGTCATAGGATTTTTAGGTGGAGTTTCCTGATTCTTCTATTAGACGTACGCGTTTCAGATCTAACATTACCATAATTTGTCTCATTTTTGATTGTCATCAAACGGGACGTGTTAGGACATTCAAAATTCTTTGAGACGAAAACGAGTGAACGAAGATTGTCAGGTGACACTTCGTCTTTGTGTCGTAGTATATGGTCACCAGTGTCGGAAACTTCTTGATCTTCGACCTAGTCTAAGAGTTCGAAAATCTTCAACTCGTTCTGCGGGAGGTACTAGCATAGTGTTTCAATGTGTAAAGTCTTTGTTGTACACGAGGTATAAATACATTATTTCAGGATAAAATAAAACCTTCTAAAGAAAAATCTAGTGGTGGTATAATCTTAGTGTATATTCAAGAGAGTATTAATGTGGTCCCCATTAAAGTCCCAGGTTTCCGTCCGGCAACCTTAAAATTCAAATGGTGAGGTAGTGTTGTACCTAAGTGTAAACCCAAATCCAAACTCTAATCGAAAGAAGTAGTACTAAAAGGGAGATTTACATGACACTGATTTGATGTAATGAAAAATAATGTGTACATTCGTGAAGACTACCTTAGATCCTCTTTCTACATTAGTGACTTCAATTGGGCGACCAAACTTTTGACGAGTTCATAGTATTTGTGAGGGTCTACGATTGACTGTTGAACTGGTGACCTTCGTTTAATTCAATAAGCGACGTCGCTCCCTCTCCTTTTCTCCGGTGTGGGTTTCAATTCTCAAGTGTCACTTCACTGTGGTTCAAAGTCTTAAAATTGATGACGATAAAAGCCATGAGGAAAAAAAGAAAGTGCCAGTTCCTTATGAAATTTAAGTATTGTCGGGGTTTCAATTTATCTTTTGCAATGAGACCAAGATTAGTGAAATTCAATGAAGCAAGTAATCACCCGTCCAGGTTCTACCTCTTAATGGAGTAGGTTTCTAACCTTCATTACGACCGCAGCTTGTCCCGGCTTGAGTTCAGGAGTCACGAGAATTCGCTGAGATCTTCTCGACCAGTGGGTGAGAGGGGAGGGGGCTCTTCGGTCCTTCCGTTCTGGGACACAGTAGTGCCGTCAATAGCCTGGGTCTTGCGCTGGCAAAGGACACCTGGGTCAAAAGCCGAAATCTGCGAGGGCCGGAGGGTGAGAGAGGCGCGGTGGAGGTAGGTCCTCCAGCGGGGGCGAAGGAGCCGGAGGAGAGGTAGGGTGGAGCCACGAGAGCGGCTGAGGTGAGTAAGGGGGGTGAATGGAACCGGTGCATCAGAAAGTGGAGTAGGTCCAGAGGCAAAAAGTCCCGGGTGTACTTGAGGAACAGCGTGTAGTGACGTCGCCCCGCCCCGCCCGGCCGACCGGCCTGTCGTTCTGCTCCTCCGCCACCGTCGCCGTTCGCCTAGGGCGGCCCGCTCTCCCTGTGTCCCGGCGCGCCATCGGCGTGTCTTCTCTTCCGCCCCATCCGCCGGTCCGCCCGCTCCGTCAACCGGCGCCGCTGGCAATCCCGCCCTCTTTCTTCAAAAAACAAAAAAAAAAACGCCGGTGGCCCGGGTCGTCTCGTCCAAGGCGGACCGGCTCTTCGTCGTCCTCGCGAACGTGAAGGCCAAGTGAGGGCCGATCCTGGCAGGGGGTTGAAGGAGAAGGAGAAGGGGCGCCGCCTTGCGGGACGAGCCCTGGGGCGGGGCTTCCGCGCGCCGCCACGCGAGGCGCACGCGTCTGCGTCACTGACTCAGCGGCCCGCTTGCGCCCAGGCCCTCATCACCCGTACAGACCCTCTGGTCTGTTGACCCAACCTCCAGCTCTTCCCGGTCTCGCGATCACCTCCTTGACTCGTCGCACTTACCCTTCTTGAATTTCATTGTTGAGTATTACAACCTCGCGTGGGACGAGTGGAAGATTCACAAGTCATCTTTAACTTAAGGAAGCAAAAGGAAGGAGAGGAAGGAAGGGAAGGAACGAGAAAGGAAAGGAAGGAGGTGATAGCTCGTAGGAACCCGAGGATGATGTACAGTCCGAGGCGATCCGTGTCTCTTATACGAAATTTTTTTTTTTTTTCGAAGTCAAGTCAACGAGTCAGCGCAGCCTGAGAAACGCTGAGGTACCTGACGTCGTGTGGTCCGGTGGGACAGGTAGTGGTTGAGGGTCTCGAATAAGTTTGAGTACAGGTAACTCAGCCACTACGGGAGGTCGGTAGAGTAGGAGACAGCAGGGGAAGAGGACGGAAGTTAGAAAGGGTCGTAGTCCCAAAAAATTTTACTCAGTCAAGAAGCGTAGTGCACCGGTTTCATAACCTCAAAGTCGAAGTCGTAGTCAGGAAGGTTACTTATAACTCCTGACTAAAGGAAACCCTACCTGACCAACCTAGAGGAACGTCAGGTTCCCTGAGAGTTCTCAGAAGAGGTTGTGTCGTCAAGTTTTCGTACCTAAGAAGACGCGAGTCGAAAGAAATATCATGTTGAGAGTCTAGGTAAGTAATCATGACTTTTTGGTATCGAAACTGATCTACCTGGAAACAACCGTTTAATTACGGAGACGAAAAATTATTCGACAGAACCAACCAGTATTGAAAAGAAGGTTCCTCTAATTTTTTTTTTTTTCCACCGTATTTTGTTAAGGACGGGAGTTCCTTGAGAAGGTATGAGTTCTGTTGCTTCACTTACGACACACATTTATGATGTGTATTACAAGACACCTCCCTTTTAACTGAGTAGAGGGATTGGCCGTTTACGACAGGTCTCTGAATTCTGGAATCAAACTACGGAATCAAACTACTGGCGACGTTAAACATGAATTTTTTTTTTTAACAAAATTCTTAAAAACAAAAAACGAAACTACGAAGTCCTGACAAGATCGTTTTGGCCAAGGTGAAAAGGATCTCTGACTGAGATTATTGGACCCCGTGTCGGCGATCCACTTAACACGAAATTGGGATTACTAGGTCCGCACGTGTATGGTTGTGTCTCTCTCTGTTATTTTTGAGAATAACCTTGTTAATATACACATATATATATACCAGATAATATAGATGTTATATATATAATATTATCAGATATATAATATATATTATGTTATCTGTATATAAAATATATCAGATATATAAATATATATCAGATAATATAATATATATATACATATCAGATAATAAATACTGGGTAACAGTGGGACGAATAAATTCAATATACGTCTCATGTAGTACTCTTTACGACCCGACCTCCTTCGTGTTCGACCTTAGTTCTAACGGTCCTCTTTATAGTTATTGGGGTCGATACGTCTACTGTGGTGGGAATACCGTCTTTCACTTCTTGATTTCTTGGAGAACTACTTTCACTTTCTCCTCTCATTTTTTCAACCGAATTTCGAGTTGTAAGTCTTTTGATTCTAGTACCGTAGGTCAGGGTAGTGAAGTACCGTTTATCTACCCCTTTCTCACCTTTGTCACCGATAAAAAGACCCGAGGTTTTAGTGACGTCTACCACTGACGTGGGTACTTTAATTTTCTGTGAATGAGGAACCTTCCTTTCAATACTGGTTGGATCTGTCGTATAACTTTTCGTCTCTGTAATGAAACAGTTGTTTCCAGGTAGATTAGTTCCGATACCAAAAAGGTCACCCGTACATACCTACACTCTCAACACAATGTTTCTTTCGACTCGCGGTTTCTTAACTACGAAAACTTGACACCACAACCTCTTCTGAGAACTCTCAGGGAACCTGACGTTCCTCTAGGTTGGTCAGGTAGGATTTCCTCTAGTCAGGACCCATAAGTGACCTTCCTGACTACAACTTCCACTTTGAGGTTATGAAACCGGTGTACTACGTTTCTCGACTGAGTGACCTTTTCTGGGACTACGACCTTTTCTAACTTCCGTCCTTCTTTTCCCCTGTTGTCTCCTACTCTACCAACCTTCCGTAGTGACTGAGTTACCTGTACTCAAACCCACTTGAGGTCCTCAACCTCTACCTGTCCCTCCGGACCGCATGACACCAAGTACCTCAACGTTTCTCAGCCTGACTCACTGACTTGACTTGACTTTGACTATTTACTATTTGGTTCGATGAAAAGATCCGAACGACATCTCTTAGCCCCTAGTCTTTTGTCTGATCTTGGTCTTACGAATCAAAATTATTTCCTGGGTTTAATATAATTAAAACACAGTGGAGTCCGTTCAATAAATTGGGAAGAAACATGTCAAAAGGTACATACAATTCACCCATACTCTTGTCACAAGTTATGTACGCATATATAATGGATACTAAACACGCACACACCGATTTAACGAAGTCAACACAGGTTGAGAAACATTGGGGTACCGGACACCGGACGGTCCGAGGAGACAGGTACCCTAAGAGGTCCGTACTTATGACCTCACCCAACGGCATGGAGGAGGTTCCCTAGAAGGGTTTGTTCCCTATCTTGGGTGGAGAGGACTCAACCGTCCACCCAAGAAATGGTGAGTGTGGTGGACCCTTCGGGATACTAAATCGTTATCGTTTATCCCTATCCTAAGTTTGGTTTTCTTTTTATCTTTTTTAGAGGATTATAAATTATCGATGGAACTAACAATAAGACAATTAAAAGGAAAGACTACTAATCTTTATGTTAAAGTGTATGGATTGCTACTATGTAAAGACCTTTGTTTAGAGTTCCTACTCAAACAACCCATTGAGGATTTCAAGGATACATAAAAAATTGAGGGTGGATACACTAGAGACTCAATGTAGGACGACTTTGGAGAACTAAATATAGAGATCGGGTCTGAAGAGAATACACTAGGTAAGACTACAAATTGAAAAATGAGTAAACTTACAAACTCTGAATTACACAGTTTTTATCCTAAACCAGAGAAGCCATAAGATTTAAATCAACAGGGGATCTGGTAGGGAAGAGACACTTACTGTAGTGGTTCGTGGGACGGTGATTTTGGTTTTTGTATCGTTGTTTAAAAGAGAGGAGCTGATTTGATATCAGTCTGAGGATACTCGGGAGAACTGATCCGAAGTTGGAGACAGACATTTCCGAGCTTGTTTGTCCTTGTATCCAGGAGAGCTCCGGTGTAGGATTTTATTAGGGTCAGGAGAATTTCACGGACGTGCTCTTTTAAGTTCCCACGGTTTCGGGGACAAATAAGGTCAGTTGTGGGTTCTGACCCTGGAGAGAGAGGGTCGAAGATGTCCTCCCATCTTAGGATTGAGGTCAGTAGTGGTGATCGTCTGTGTCGTCTGGATTAACGTAGTTTTGACTGACGCAGGTACACACGATTCAGAGAAGTCAACTCAGACTGAGAAACATAGGGATTCCTGACATCGGACGGTCAGAGGAGACAGGAACCCTAAGAGGTCCGTACTTATGACCTTACCCAACAGTACGGGAGGATTACCGATGGGTGAGGTCATAGGAAGGGACCCTTTAAGGTACCTGTCTCCTCGGACCGCCCGATGTCACGTACCCTAACTTTCTGAGTCTGTGTAACTGTGATTGATTCGAAAACATTAAAAAATGAAGGGACTGAACTGAGGGGGTGGAAAGGAAGTAAGAGGGAAATTTTGTGGATAAGTAGAGACATGTCTAACTTCAAAACAAGTCAAGTACAACCTGAGAAAAAAGGAATGTCGTTATCAATAATGATTATTTTTAGACACCATTTGTAATTGATTACAGGACGAAACAAGTAGGAACTGTTACGCTCAGTATCTGTTGAGGACGGTGAGGGTTGAAAAGAAAACAAAGTAGGTAGTCATTCGAAACGTTTTATATAGAATTCACCAAGTGAACCGTAGAAGGGACGACTGATGGGGCGATACCGGGAAGGATTGGGACAGTAGAGAAGTGACGATGTTAGCGTAGGGTCGACCGTACGGGTAAAAGTGAGAGTGGGAAAAGACGCATTAAATGGTGTCTCGGTCAATGAAAAAATTTGTATTTAGTTTGTACATAAAGAATAGAATTCTGGAAAGTTACTGAAAGATAACGTAACATCTTATTTAAGATAAATAAACGACACCGTAAGTCCCAGGAGACACTAAACTGGGACTACCAAAGAGGGTAGGTATTGTGAGGGGAGTGTAGGGAAATGAAAAAACAAAGAGTATCTAGAGTAGAAGACCGTCAAAGTCATTTTTAGTTCGGATAAGGTGGGATCCCGACAATTCGAACAACGAAGGACAGACCTTACAAGAGAATTAAGTACGAGTGAACCTCCAGAGTTGCGTTTACAATGAAGAAGTCTCTCCGGAGGGTGTGATAAGTGAAATTTATCCGGGGAGTTAACACAGATCGGATATTGGATGAAAAAGAAAATTTTAAATCGAGTGAATAGTGTTTATATAAGTAACGAAAAACCAATGGACAAAACCGTCCGTAAGTCGTTAAAAAGGAAAGTAGACCGTAGGGTCCGTGTTCTCTCTTAACGAGAAGGACCGAAGGAACACCAACCTATTACAGTACATTGAATAAAACCGGATAATCAATACTCGTCTTCATTGTACTCAGTGAAGGTGCGAACGGTTACGTTCTGGGAAGTCTCCCGGGAAAAGAGAGAGGACGTCGTTGGTTGTTGTATTCTTTGTCACCGACGTCAGTCGGCACAAGGACTCGTTGGCGTTACTCGTCTTAAGGGGACGGTGGGGTATTACTTATTTTATCATTAATTTGAAAGTAACAAAGTTCGGTGACTCTAACACCACAAATACTGACGTCGTTGTGACTCAGTTAGAGCTGACTGTCACCACCCGATAATGATCTTGTTTTTAGAAGTTATCTACCGTAACTAAAACCCCGATCCACCATGTGTTGTTTCCTTCACTATAACCTTCGGTATACCTACCACTAAGTATAAGCGTCCTTTCTTTGTAAACCGTTTTGTCGGAGGACACTATCGTACCACTCCGTACCTTCCGTCTATTACTTACATACGACACTTGAACACCGAGACCACCTTCTCTTACCCTTTGCCTTTCGACCACCGTACACAACCATTGATAAAAGTACACAACGGACCACTCCCACCCCACCCCACGACCCCTCCACTTCCTGTACAAAAATAAATAAAAGAAAGGTCGAAATGACACTATATTAACTGTATTGTGACTTATCCACATGCTATATGTCGTACCACTAAAGTATACATATATAACGTTTTAATAACGGAGTTGTTCCTATCAATTGTGTTGGCAGTGAAGTATCAATGAAAAGAAGAACACCGCTCTTAAACCTTCTAAATGAGAGAGTCGTAAAAAGTCCATATGTTTTGTCATAACACTTCATATTAGTGGTACGACATGTAATCTAAAAGGTGTTGAATAAGTAGAACATTGACCGTAAACCATGAGAAACTGGTGAAAGTGGGTAAAGAGGGCGGAGTGTCGGAGACCATTGGTAGATAGAGGATAAAGACACCCAAACCTAAAAAGTCCAAGGTGTAAATTTACTCTGGTATGTCATAAACAGAAAGAGGTAGACTGAATAAAGTGGAACGTATTACGGGAGGTATATTGACGAAACGATATAGGGTATTCAACACCATACAACACAGAGGTAAAAGTAACCAAAATTCTATAAAATTTAAAGGAAAAACTAAAGAAGAAACTAGGTGACCAACAAGTCTTAACACAACAAATTAAAGGTGTATAAAATCCCCCTTATATACATAAGACTACCGGCTAAGTACAACTACATACCGTTTTTGGTAGTGTCATAACACTTCTTTAATAGGAGGTTAATTTTATTTGTTCAATTACTTTTTATAAAGGTGTATAAACACTCAAAAGATCGAAAGGAGGACAATGGTCAAAGTACGGTGACACCAATCTTTTCTATGAACTATATTAAAGATAGAACTTAAAAAACTCTGAACAAAACAACGGAATGCATTCCCGAAGAAGGGGAAATGTATACCATTTCTTAGACGGACGTTACACCCTTTGGGTCCAACCCTTCTCGGGGACCTCTTCCTTTACCACTCCGTGGGGTCATAAGAACGGACCCTTCAGGGTACCTGTCTCCTCGGACCACCCGCTGTCAGGTACCCCAGTGTGTCTCAACCTGTACTGACTCACTGATTGTGAAAGTATACTAGATAGGATTTTTTATGTGGTACATGTGAACTCTTCTTACACATAAGCCTATGACAGCCTATCTTATAAGACATACAAACAATCCATGTAAACTTACAACCATTAATAACTAATGTATTCTGTAATATCCTTTTCTACTTAGTCTCTCATTAACAACTCAAATATCAATCTTTACCTTCTCTAATATTTCTTAGGTTTTTAAACCTTTGAACGTGACAACCTTCTATGTTTACTAAGAGTAGAAATTTACTCTACTCGTTGTTTCCGACTAATCTTGAGTCGGAATACAGTTTCTAGTCTAGTTCCTATACTGACAGCGTAAGTACTGATTTGGAGACTCACCTAATTTCACCACGGGTCATTCAACCTATGTGACCGGGTCCAGAAGGACAATTGTTTCGGAGTACCCGAGTTCAATAGGTGTTCTCTCTATATTTTATTTTTAAACACAGAGTCTACTGAACTTAGTTTATTTCTTCTACTGACTTTAAAAATCCCATCACGGTTTTAAAGATGGTCACTCACGATTTTCTTTGACATTCACTTTGAATTTTACTTGGAACCAGGAGTGGAAAGACACCAGTCCTCCATCAAACTCTTTTGACGAGTTTTTGACTCCTGAATAAGAAATACAAGTCCTAGCCTTTTCCAGTCAAAAGTAACTTTACGGTTTCTTACAAGTGTGATGGCGTGTTAACGAGAGTAAAGTGCTATCGTTTCATTATGAGTTTTAAGAGGTACGGTCCGAAGTTATCATGTACTTACTCTTGAAGGTCTACATGTTTGACCTAAATTTTTCCGTCTCCTTGGTCTCTAGTTTAACGGTTGTAGTGTCTTTTTTCGATCTCTTAAGGTCTTTTTGTAGATGAAGACGAAGTAACTGATACGATTTCGGAAGCTGACACACCTAGTGTTTTTTACACCTTTTAAGAAGTTCTCTATCCTTATGGTCTAGTGGAATGGACGGAGGGTTCTTTGGACATACGTCCAGTTCTTCGTTGTCAATTTTGACCTGTCCCTTGTTGCCTGACCAAGGTCTAACCCTTTCCTCATGCAGTTCCGACATATAACAGTGGGACGAATAAATTGAATTTACGTCTCATGTAGTACTCTTTGTGACCCGACCTCCTTCGTGTTCGACCTTAGTTCTAACGATTCTCTTTATAGTTATTGGAGTCTATATGTCTACTGTGGTGGCAATACCGTCTTTCACTTCTTCTTGATTTCTTGGAGAACTACTTTCACTTTCTCCTCTCACTGTTTCAACCGAATTTTGAGTTGTAAGTCTTTTGATTCTAGTACCGTAGACCAGGGTAGTGAAGTACCGTTTATCTACCCCTTTACTTTGTTCACTGTCTGAAATGAAAGAACCCGATGTTTTAGTGACGTCTACCACCATCGTCACTTTACTTTTCTGTGAACGAGGAACCTCGTTTTCGATACCGTTTGGACCTGTCGTATAATTTTTCGTCTCTGTAATGAAATGGTTGTTTCAAGACATATCAGTTTAGATATCAAAAAGACCACCAGTACATATCTATACTCTCAACCTGGTGTTTATTCCGACTCGTGATTTCTTAACTACGAAAACTTGACACCACAACCTCTTCTGAGAACTCTCAGGGAACCTGACGTTCCTCTAGTTTGGTCAGTTAGGATTTCCTTTAGTCAGGACTAATAAGTAACTTTCCTGGCTACGATTTCGACTTCGAGGTAATTATCGTTTCATTATGAGACTACGTTCGTCGACTGAGGAATCTTTTCTGGGACTACGACCCTTTCTAACTTCCGTCCTCCTCCTCCCCTACTGTCTCCTACTCTACCGACCGTAGAACCTGAGTTACCTGTACTCAAACTCGTTCGAGGTGCTCAACCACTACCTGTCCCTTCGGACCGTACGACGTCAGGTAACCCAACGTTTCTCAACTTGTGCTGACTCACTGACTTGTTGCAGATATCCCGTGTCCCCTTACTTCCTTTTCTGGAAGGGATCTTCCATCTTCTACCTCGATTCCTAGACTCTTCTTGTTACGTCACCCCCTCCCCTCACATGGTACCTAGTCTTGACTCCGGATTGTTCATTGTAGGGGGTGGGATCACCTTTCTGATCCTCCGTTGTGGGAACGTCACAGACGGACCATCCTAAGGTGTCAACGGCCTGTGACTAACGATAGAGAGAGGGTAAAAAGAGGTAAAGTTTACCCTCACAAATACCGTCAATGGGTCAAAGAGGAGACAGTAATAGATAATCCATTCCCCACACCGTGTTTGAAAAGAAGTATACAGAGGTCTAGGTCTCTTCTATGTCTAGATCCGAACTGATGACAGTCTAGGACCTGAAACTCGAACTACAACACTGTCCTACTTTAAAAAACACAATAAAGAGACCTTCTCTTATACACATATAAAACGTGTACCCTTCTTTTCATATGGATTATAGACAACTCGTCCCTACTGACACCATCAGTAACCAGAACGAACACGTCAGTAGGGGAAAACCTCGTGAAAGACCGGGGGAGCACTAACCCATCCCCATACACTGATCAAGGTCGTTTACTCGGTCCTTGTATTCACTATATAGTGAAAACCCGGAATTCTCATAAAAAAAAAAAAAAAAAAAAAAAAACCGATCTGTCGTACCGTACGCTCTAGAGAATTAAGATCCGGGAGTCGTCGCTTTCACGTCTCAGGATTGGTAACCTGTCAGTTTCTTAAGGGTGTTTGTAAATTAACGGTAACCCCCGAGGAGGCTACAAGGAAAAGGTCATCTCTTCTTTGCGAGTCAGACTCAAGAACTCATTGATACTCTTCGTCTAAGGGGACGGTTACACACCATCTCAACATAGTATAGTTGCTCAACATATAATGACGTCTTATTAGATCGGATAGGACTTACTATGGATAAATAACAGACGAAAATTACTCCTATTCTTAGGACAGATAGAACGACATTCCATATATGGTCTACAAATAGTGTTGTGACCGAACAAATGATTTTTTCTATCAGTGTTGGATTTTCACCTCTCGATAAAATAAACCACCCTTACCAATCCTGAGACTCGGGTCCTCTGTCGTAGAGTCATCGAGACTCTTTTGACGAGGTTCCTCCGTCCTTCCGTTCAGTCCGATATGTACTCAAACGTTGTTTCCTTCGTCCGTCAGACTTGTTAGTTCCTAGTTCAATTCCTTAAATCGTAAGAAACATACCCTTCTTCGTCAAGAGACCCGAGTGACTTAAGTAAGGCAAGTGCAAATGGAATCGATGGACTCCGGTTAGGACAAAGAAACAAGTGGAACGAAGAACGTAACGGAGTCGAGGAGTCGTTAGTTGGATCTCCCAACGTCGTAGACGACTTAGTCAAACCTCTCGGGAGCAATTGTAAAACGGACCGAAGGGTCCACCGCGATCACCATTTCTCAACCTGTCTGACTTCACTGAATCGTGTCTCGTGTGTGAGAGTGTAAACCTCCGGTCTTTAGTGACTACGGACACTGTAAAGAACAGAGGACTACACCGTCCTTTATAAAAGTAAAGTGTCCGAGTATCATCCACGAGTTATTTATAAAGTACTTAATTATATACCCACTTAAGAGAATCGTATTAATTTCTTTCTGGAATTAATCGGTTTTAAACACAGACTTATCAGTGGAGTTAAAACGTACCACTACTCAGTTATTATTTGTCCGGATTTCTCAAAAGTCTTGTTTAAAACTCCAAAGAAGTTTTATTGTGTATTTTTCTTATTAGAATTCATTTCAGTAAGTCAGTACAAATTGAGAAACGCTGGGGTGTCTGACGTCGGGACGTCCGAGGAGACAGGGACCCTAAAGGGTCCGTTCTTATGACTTAACCCAACCGTAAGGGAAGAGGTCCCCTAGAATGACTGGGTCCCTAGTTCGGACCCCGGAGGACTTAACGTCCGTCTGAGAAATGGTAGACTCGATGGTCTCGTACTAGCATCCTCCCGGTACAAGTTAAAGGTAAATGTTTTCATGATACACTTACATACGGATAAAAATTTTAAAATTCCTTCGTGGTGACGTGTATCTCATTTTTTCACTTTTGTCAGAAATAACGTCAGAGACTAGAGAGAGAATTTGGTGCGGTGAATGAAAGGGTGTCCATTCGTGATTGTTACAAGTCGTCATGACCCTTTGATACCATACACACAATTTAAACTCTGTTATTTTTGTATGTCTTTACTTAAATATTCTGATAAAACCCCCGAAGGAAGTATCGAGTCACCATTTCTTAGGCGGACGGTTGCGTCTTCTATTTCCAAGTTAGGGACGGTGTCTCGTCGATTCGGGTACGCGGTGTTGATAACTTGGACGCGACGTCTCGGGCCCTTGCTGTCGACAACTCGGGTTCACGGGCGTCGATGACTTCGGACGCGTGGGGTCTCGGACACCAGACGTTGTCCTCTACGGTCGCGTACTCCGCCGGTGCGTGACGTTGGTCTTTGTTCGGGGTCGAGCGGCGTTGATTACTTCTCGGGCACCTCGTCACTTCTGGGTCGTGTCGGTTTTTGTTTCTATCTTTCTTTACAAATTTTCCTCATAGTACCACGGTAACACTGAATAGTAATCTTTATATATAATCCAGAAACAGAGACTGTCTTTGGAGGATTTTGGAAATCTTAGAGGATTCACGACTCTTGATATTTCCACTTAAAATATCACAATTATTTTATTGAAACCCTAGGGTAGATACCTACCCCCGACCAACGGGCATTTTGGTTGGTGCACTAATCTCCCTACCTTGAAAGTTTCCGTGTCTATTGTTGGACCCGAACACTAATCGTAGACTCTGACTCCACCCCTCTCGGACGGTCCGAGGAGACAGGTGCCCCAAGAGGTCCGCTCTTATGACCTCAACCAACGGTAAAATCTATCACAGTATTGACCCAACTCGACATCCTATAGGCCGACTATGGACTTGCAAAGAACAACCACGCCTCTTTGGGGAGGGTGTGAGAGGGTCAGAGAAGAGGTGTATGTTATCTTAACCCACGTTTTGGCAATTGACACACACACATACGTATCTTTTTTGATCTTCCTTAGCTTATAATTAGTACAGTACTAATTAGTACAATGAGACTCAACACCCTCATACCAGCTATAGAACGAAAGAAGACATATAAAAAGGTATAAAAGATTCAAAAGATAGTTGTTTATGATTAAATTCTTAGTCTTTTTAACTTAATCGAAATAATTCAGTATATAGATTCATCAACAACAAGAACAACAAGTCAACACAGGTTCAGAAACACTTGGGTACCTAACGTCGTACCGTCCGGAGAGACAGGAAGTGGTAGAGGACCTCAAACGAGTCTGAGTACTGGTAACTCAACCACTACGTTAGGTTAGTAGAGTAGGAGACGGCAGGGTACGGAACTTAGAAAGAGTCGTAGTCCCAGAAAAGGTTTGTTACCCGAGAAGTACAGTCTACCGGTTTCATAACCTCAAAGTCGAAGTCGTAGTCAGGAAGGTTACTTATGAGTCCTGACCAAACTAAATCCGGACTGACCAAACTAGAGAAACGTCAGGTTCTCTGAGAGTTCTCAGAAGAGGTCGTGGTGTCAAACTTCCGTAGTCAAGAAACCACGAGTCGTAAAAAATAACAGGTCGAGAGTATGGATATGTACCGATGACCTTTTTGGTATCGAAACTGATCTGTCTCGAAACAGTCGTTTCATTACAGAGAGGAAAAATTATACGACAGATCCAAACAGTAATGAAAAGAAGGTTCCTCGTTCGCAGAAAATTGAAGTGTCGTCGTCAGTGGTGGGTGTCACTAAAACCTCGGGTTCTTTTATTTTAGAGATTGAGAAAGGTAACAAGGGGGTAGATAAACGGTACTTCACTACCCTGGTCTACGGTACTAAAAACAAAAAAATTACAACTTAGAATACGATCGAAAAGGTGAGAGGAGAAAGTGGAAGTAGTTCCCCGAAAAATTATGGAGAAACGAAAGACGACATTCCTACCACAGTAGACGTATAGACTCCAATAACTATAAAGAAGGTCGTTAGAACTAATGTTTACAACTAATGTAGAACTCGAAGTAAGTCGGACCGTAAAGTGTACTACATGAGACGTATATTTAATTTATTCGTCCCACTGTTATAGATTATAGATCTCGTCTATAGATTATAGATCTCGTATAGATGTATACAAGTTATAAATCTCATCTCGAATACAGGTTAAGTCAATTTACTTAACGTCAGTAACGTTATATTTTTATAATATTTCCATCCACTGTTCTTTCTCGTTACTCCATCTGTATCAAGATAGTCTATAAGTTTGTATTATACTTAAATGTTGTTCATCAATTAAGTTATTTATAAATAAGTCACGGACTGTGACAAACCCTTTAACTCTTCCTTCACCATTGATTTGTCTATTCTAAGGACAAGAGTCCACCTAGTTATCAGATCACCTCCTATTATTTGTTCATTCGATTAAATCCATCACAAATCACGATACTTCTTTGCTCTCTTCCCGCAATATTATCACTTACAACAACCTCCCCCCGTTTCAAACGATTCATCCCACTACTTTCCGTCGGAGAAACTTCGTCTTATAAAGTCAACTCTGAACCTACTCTTCCTCACTCGGTGACTTCGAAGACGTCCCTCTTTGAAGGTCCTTCTTCCTTGTCGTTAACGTTTCCGGTTCCACCCATATCCCAACCGTCTTAGTCCTCCACTCACCCGAGTCGATCATCCATCCACTTATACTTGTCGGTCCCGTTCAGGGCTGTTATAACACCTAACGACTTATACGACACCCCCAAAAGGACCTCCTCTGCTTTCTTACTGGATATCTTATAATGGCTGTTACACCACTTTTGTTACGTTACGATTCTACCGTGATTGTAGTGTGTCTATCAGATTACTCATATTTTAAGTCAAAGGATAAAGAGAACGATACCAGTTCAAAAATAAATCTAATATAACCACCGAGTCACCATTTCTTAAGTGGACGGTTACGTCCTCGACGTCTAATCTAGGGACCCAACCCTTCTAGGGGACCTCCTTCCGTACCGTTGACTAAGGTCATAAGAACAGACCTCTTAGGGTTCCTGTCTCCTCGGACCACCCGATGTCAGGTACCCCAGTGTTTTCTCAACCTGTGTTGACTCACTGACTCGTACGCACGTACGGAGTCAATCTAAGGTGCAGTACTTCTTAATTCTGGGAATATACATTTGTTAAAGTTCTACTCCAAAGTTCCACCTGAAGGACTACCAGGACACCAACCCTGAAGCGGAAGGTTACGTACCCGACGTGTCCAAGCTAGGGACCAGTCCCTTGATTCTAAGGTGTACGGAGTACCGGTTTTCTTGGTCTTGTATTTGTTGTTTTCGTTATAACATTGTTTGAGTATTTTTGAAATATTTTTTATACTTACCTATATAAACGTATACCAAGTTTATGGAAATTTTTTCTCTCTCTCTCTCTACTCCGAAGTTTCTTGAGACAAGAAGTGGAGGGCTAATTCGTGACTGTTTAATTACGAACCCATAGTCGTGACTCAAGGTCCGTCGTTCACAACTACTATAGGTTCCAATTTCGACCCGGACCCCCGTCGTATGTCTGGTACGACACATACGAACACCTACCCACTTACCCCTACCGACACTTAGACCTACCAGTGTTGCGGACCCGACCCGTGTGTCGAACTCAACAGTTTATGTCACGATCTCGATCCATGGTGGTGAAGTATCCTAGATCTCAGTAAAAATCTTACCCTCAGTAAACTCTAATTTGTCGCAACCGGTAAAATCCTTCCACCATTCTATTGAACTGGTTTGTCTCTATAAATCTCTGTACCCTACTAGGACTGAATGACGTCTATAGACACTCTTAAATGACTCTACGCACTTAAAGAAGGAACAAAACTTAATACAAAGTGAAATACAAATTAATAATCTCCTATTAAATAACAATGATGGAACCAAATATCTTTGTTTATATAACAATACTTGTTTTATGTTGGTTCACCTTTTATACGACAAAAAGGAAAATAATTAAGTATGGATACTCCAAGCACTGTAATATGTCCTCTGTCCCTAGTTCTGGTAGGGGTACCTTTTCTTTACGTTTTTTCGTTTTACCGACAGACCCCTCCGGAATGTTTATCGACACTTTTCTTCTCCTCGCTTTTCGTTTCCTCTTTCCTTTCTATATTCGTTCACTTACGTCTCAAGGTTTCTTATCGTTCTTCTCTATTCTTTCGGAAGGAATCGCTAGTCACGTTTCTTTATCTCCGTTTGTTGTCTTACCCTTTCTGATCTCTAGAGAAGTTCTTTTAATCTCTATGGTTCCCTTGTAAAGTACGTTTCTACCCGAGCTATTTCCTGTCCTTACTATATATGGATTGTCTTCGTCTTCTATAATTCTTCTCCACCGTTCTTTTGTGTCTTCTTGACATGTTTTTCCTAGAAGTGCTGGTTCTATTAGTGATACCACACTAGTGAGTGAATCTCGGTCTGTAGAACCTTACACTTCAGTTCACCCGGAATCTTCCGTAGTGATACTTGTTTCGATCACCTCCACTACCTTAAGGTCATCTCGATAAAGTTTAGGACTTTCTACTACGACACTTTTACGACGTGAGTTATACGGTTGTTTAAACCTTTTGAGTCGTCGCCGGTACCTGACTTTTTCCAGTCAAAAGTAAGGTTATGGTTTCTTTCCGTTATCGTTTCTTACGAGTTTCATGATGTGTTAACGTGAGTAGAGTGTACGATCATTTCATTACGAGTTTTAAGAGGTTCAGTCCGAAGACGTTATGCACTAGGCACTTGAGGGACTACAAGTTCGACCAAAATCTTTTCCGTGTCCTTGGTCTCTGGTTTAACGGTTGTAGACGACCTAGAACCTTTTTCCTTCTCTCAAGGTGTTTTTGTAGTTAAAGACAAATAACAGATACGGTTTTGGAAACTGACACACCTAGTGTTATTTGACACCTTTTAAGACTTTCTCTACCCTTATAGTCTGGTGGACTGGACGGAGAACTCTTTGAATATACGTCCAGTCCTTCGTTGTCAATCTTGACCTGTACCTTGTTGTCTGACCAAGGTTTATCCTTTTCCTCAGGCAGTTCCGACATATAACAGTGGGACGAATAAATTGAAGATACGTCTCATGTAGTACTCTTTACGACCCGACCTTCTTCGTGTTCGACCTTAGTTCTAACGGCCCTCTTTATAGTTAGTGGAGTCTATACGTCTACTGTGGTGGGAATACCATCTTTCACTTCTCCTTGATTTTTCGGAGAAGAACTTTCACTTTCTCTTCTCAGGTAGATCAGTTCCGATACCAAAAAGGTCACCAGTACATACCTACGCTCTCAACCTGACACTTCTTTCGACTCGCGGTTTCTTAACTACGAAAACTTGACACCACAACCTGTTCTGGGAACTCCCAGGGTACCTGACGATCCTCTAAGTTGGTCAGGTAAGATTTCCTCCAGTCAGGACCCACAAGAAACCTTCCTGACTACGATTTCGACTTTGAGGTTATGAAACCGGTGGACTACACTTCTCAACTGAGTCACCTTTTATGAGACTACGACCCTCCCTAACTCCCGTCCTCTTCCCTACTCAACGATCTACCGTAGTGGCTGAGCTACCTGTACTTAAACTCACCTGACGTCCTCAACCACTACCTGTCCCTCCGGACCTCACGACGTTAAGTACCCTAACGTTTCTCAGCCTATGCTGACTCGCTGACTTTACTTGACTTGACTTGACTTGACTACACCTAAGATCACGGTCCCTGAAGATGAGTCGAAACCGTCGTGAACTTAAAAGTCCGTATAAGGACTTGTCAGAGACTCCGTAGTTAAAACGTTAGAACTTGGATTCTATCTTTTCCGTTTCTAGTACGACGGTGTTCACTATCGTTTACGACTTTCCCTGGGAATCCCTTGATCTGGTCCGTCCTACCTAACTCTTAGTCTCTAAATCGAACGTTTCAGACGGTGTAATCCAACTCAGGTACTATGTTGATTACTCGAGAACTTCTCGACTTTAGAGTGACCTGATAATTTGTTGTTATACACAAGTTCTCGTCCGCGGTAATTAACAGTCACGTCTAAGGTCATTGTTATGTCTCTGTGTCATAAACTGAAGGGACCCCCTAGTCTGTCATTTCTTTTAGACGGACGTTACACCCTCTGAGTCCAAGCTAGGGACCCAAACCTATTTAGGAGACCTCTTTCTCTACCGTTGGGTGAGGTGATAAGTACGGACCTCTTAGGGTACCTGTCTCCTCGGACCGTCCAATGTCAGGTACCCCAGCGTTTCTCAACTTGTGATGACTCACAGATTGTGAAGTGAAGTATATGTAGTTCTTATTAAAGGTTTTTGTACGAACATCGATGTCCCCTCACCTAGAGGTAAATCCTATGTGTAGTTTCATAGACGTATATATTGTAAGGACTGATTCATTAGGACTTTACAGAAGAAATATGTATGAATGGTTTCTAGTACCGTAGACCAGGGTAGTGAAGTACCCTTTATCTACCCCTTTGTCACCTTTGTCACAGTCTGAAATGAAAAAACCCGAGGGTTTAGTGACGTATACCACTGACGTCGGTACTTTAATTTTCTACGAATGAGGAACCTTCTTTTCAATACTGGTTGGATCTATCATATAAGTTTTCGTCTCTGTAATGAAACGGCTGATTCCAGACAGATCAGTTCCGATACCAAAAAGGACACCAGTACATACCTACACTCTCAACTTGACACTTCTTCCGACTCGCGACTTCTTAACTACGAAAACTTGACACCACAACCTCTTCTGAGAACTCCCAGGGAACCTGACGTTCCTCTAGGTTGGTCAGGTAAGACTTTCTCTAGTTGGGACCCTAAAGAAACCTTCCTTACCACGATTTCGACTTCGAGGTCATCAAGCCTGTGGAGTACACTTCTCAACTGAGTAACCTTTTCTAAGACTACGACCCTCCCTAACCCCCGTCCTCCTCTTCCCCTGCTGTCTCCTACTCTACCGACCTACCGTAGTGCCTGAACGACCTGCACTTAAACTCACTTGAGACCCTCTACCACTACCTGTCCCTCCGGACCGCACGACGCTAAGTACCTCAGCGTTTCTCAGTCTGTGCTGACTCGCTGACTTGACTTGACTTGGTTTCTTATGTATACCACACTTCCTTAGTGTAAAATATTTTAACTTTCCACCAAATGATCCTTTATGTTCATCTATAGTTTACACCCATCGACCTATCAACTGTGGGTCCTAAGTGGAACTACACTTATCTGAGTCAGTGAGACGTCAGAGACTCCATCACAAAGTACGACGACATTTCAGACCCTCCATTGAGTCCCCTCGTCGTACTATTCGCCTCTCCTACCCAGAAATTCTGGACGACGAGTTTTCCGAGACAGTAATTGTCAAGTCAGCCAGTCAGTACAGGTTGAGAAACACTGGGGTACCTACGTCGGGTGGTCCACAGGGACAGGTAACGGTTGAGGACCTCTAATGAGCTTGAGTACAGGTAACTCAGTCACTACGGTAGGTTGGTAGAGAAGGAGACAGCAGGGGAAGAGGGTGGAAGTCAGAAAGGGTCGTAGTCCCAGAAAAGGTTACTCAGTGAAACGTAGTCCACCGGTTTCATAAGTTCAAAGTCGAAGTCGTAGTCCGTAAGGTTACTTATCAGTCCTGACTAGAGGAAATCCTACCTGACCAACCTAGAGGAGCGTCAGGTTCCATGAGAGTTCTCAGAAGAGGTTGTGGTGTCAAGTTTTCGTAGTTAAACGGTCGCGAGTCGAAATAAATATCAGGTTTAGAGTATAGGTATATACTGATGACCTTTTTGATAACGAACCTGATCTACCTGGAAACGACCGTTTCATTACAGAGACGAAAAGTTATACGAAAGATCCAACCGGTATTGAAAAGAAGGTTCTTCGTCCGCAGAAAATTAAAGTACCGACATCAGTTGTAGACGTCGCTAAACCTTCGAGGGTTTTTATTTCAGAAAATTACAAAGGTGAAAAAGGGGTAGATAAACGGTACTTCCCTACCCTAGTCCACGGTACTAGAATCAAAAGACTTACAACTCAAAATTCGGTCGGAAAAGTGAGAGGAGAAAGTGAAAGTAGTTTTCCGAGAAACCAAGAAGCGAAGACCCTACTCTCACCATAGTAGACGTATAGACTCCAATAACTATAAACAGGATCGTCAGAACTAAGGTCGAACCCGACGTAGGTCAGGACACAAAGAGGACTACATGAGACGTATATTCAATTTGTTCGTACTACTGTTATATATCGGAACTATATGAGGAAAGGACTAAACCTTGTTCAGACAACAAAGTACATGTCAAGATTGACAACGAAGAACTGGACGAATGTCTAAAGAGTCCTCCGTCCAGTCCATTAGACCATAAGGGTAGAGAACTTCTTAAAAGGTGTAAACAACACTAGGTGTCAGTTTCCGAAACCGTATCAGTTATTTTGTCTTCGTCTACAAAGAGACCTTGAGAAAACGAAAAAACTACTAGGTTGCCTACAACCGTTAAACTAGAGACCAAGGAGACCGAAAAGATTTAAGTCGAACTTGTAGATCTTCAAGTACCAAGTGCATGACAACTTCGGACCGAACCTCTTAAAACTCGTGATGAAACGATTGTACACTCTCCTCACGTTAATACGCCATCAAACTCGTAAGAAACCGTAACGGAAAGAAACCCTAACCTTACTTTTGACTGGAAAAGTAGTTGTCGGTTGAGTAATTACAAGTGTTACAAGTGTCGGTCGCCTGACCCTAACAGGAAACGTAGTGAGTAAAAGAATATCAAAAGGAATACACCGAACAAATGGGTAAGTTATGACCTCCTGTCTCCGTTACCCCTTGAGTTCAAGAAACCCTTTCGAAGTTTACGAATCTATGTCGTTACTGAGATACTTGTTACCACAATTGTGACATTCCGAAAGGTTCCATTTACCTAATAAATATGATTCAAAACTCTTTGTAGGATTCCCTGTTCCTTCTGCGATTAAGTTTGAAGGTACTCGACATAAAAATATTGTATTTGATTGACTCAGTAGTTATTTTTTTTCAAAATATTTACAATGACGATTCAGTGAAGTCAGCACAGGTTGAGGCACGTTGGGGTGTCTACCGTCGGGTCGTCCGAGGGAGCAGGGACCCTAAGAGGTCCGTTCTTGTGACCTCACCCAACGGTAAAGGAAGAGGTTACGTACTTTCACTTTTCACTTTCACTTCAGCGAGTCAGCACAGGCTGAGAAGTGCTGGGGTACCTGATGTCGGGTGGTCCGAGGAGGCAGGTACCCTAAAAGGTCCGTTCTCATGACCTTACCCCACGGTAACGGAAGAGGTATATTTACAATTCGGATTGTGTTTATAATACATAACTAGACAGACTGTGTAAATACAAGTAAAAGATACCCGACCTCATTTAAAGACAAAGTCTCTAATATCTTAAAACAAATAACAAACAAGAAAGAATCTAAACTACCACCGAAAAGAAAAAAAGGGATTGGTGTTTAGTATTCTGACACGGATTATCTTTTATACTATAAAACACTATTAAGTAAAATAAAAGATAGGGGTCCACAGAAAATCATTTTTAGGACTTGGTAGAGATATTACGAAAAAAGACGATCTAAACCCCTCCCCGGTTAAAGTAATAACAGGAAAACGTCATAATGAAGACAAAATGCAAAACAGAAAAACCGGTCCTCCGTACACCCTAGAATCGAGGGTTAGTCCCTAACTTGGATATGAAAGACGGAACCTTCCACTCAGAATTGGTGACTTGACGGTCCCTTCATTCAGGTAACAGTAGAGAAAAGATACGAAATTTTATACATTAATACATAGTTATCTAAGTAACAGAGATACCCATCCTCGTTCTCGTTGTTTTTGAGTACAATATCTATACGACTAAAACACCGATTTTCGTTTACAAACTGACCGTACGACACACTGTAGGAATAGTCCCTCCGATGTGTCTAATTGGTGTCCCCTCATTCCATACGTTTTCTTGACCGTTCTTTTTCTTCCTATTACCGTTTTCGTAAGATGACAAAGTGACTAATACTTTACGAAAACATAATAAAGTAGACTGGTATTTTGATGGAACAACAATTATCAATAATTATCAAAGTAATATAATAGAACGTCTACACCTTTACTTCGTCCCTCTCGAACAGACTGAAAGGTTCCGGTGCACTCGAGATCCACCTCTTCGACCTTCGGGTAGTCCCGAAATCCTACTATGACAAGTCTCTTTGACGTCCCCACCCACATGTTTGTACGTAGAAACCACTCTTGTCGTCAATTCACACAATTTAGAGTCCAAGTTTATATGTATTGACTCACAAAGTCTTTTCCGAGTTTTGGTTCGGCATAATGAATGGGGATTCAGGATTTCTTCAGGTAGAATTTCCTTTAATCAGAACTTCGACTTCGAGGTTATGAAACCGATGGACTACGTTTCTTGACTGAGTAACCTTTTCTGGGACTACGACCCTTTCTAACTTCCGTCCTCCTCTTCCCTGTTGTCTCCTACTCTACCAACTGACCGTAACTCTCCCATTGTCCGGTCCTTCCGGTCCCCAGAGGTTTTCCTCCTTTATCGGACGTTCACAGTCTGTAAAAATAGAGAGAATTCTCTGTCTTCCTTTGTTTGATCGTTATAAAAAAAGGAAGAGATATGTTTAAATTTTCCTCCAAAGAGAATTTTATGACACAACGGTATTACTGTGGACCAAAGTGGACTTCAATTGACAAGAGTTTGGAACTCTATTAGTTACGTAAAAAGAATACCTTTTCAAACAGAATTCGATACGATTGCATGGTATGTAAATGGGGTTTGAGACAGAAGTTCAGTTAAGGCGGAAAACGCGAGTCTTGGATGAACTGTTTGGTCATACAATATGAGTCTATAACAAGGGGATTAGATACATTTACTTTGATAAGCATACCATTAGACAGGCAATTCTAAGTTCAATTAGTAAAATACCGGGTCCTACTTGGTAAACCACGGTTCTAATAGGCTTTTACGTAGAATACCCACTCCTGGACCACGGTAAGACTCAAAATTCTGTAAGGAAAGAAAGTAATTGTTTGACGATCACTGATATATTGTAGGTCGACTTCTGATCGTCCCCCCATGAGAAAGACGGGGGAAGACTACGGATACAGTCTTCGAAAGAGATAGAGGAACTATGAAATTATTTTGAAATAATGTGTTTCGAGACTCGTTAGTTCGGAGCAGAGACCGGGGCCTAACTTAAGAAGAGACCCCCGGTTCTTAGGGTCTCAGAAACGAACTAAGTCGTTGTTGGAAAGTCGCAGTGGTTGAACTATCTGTCCTCAAACTCGTTCGAGGGTTTTAACCACTACCTGTCCCTTCGGACCGCTCGACGTCAGGTACCACAGTGTTTCTCAGTGTGTGTTGACTCGTTGACTTGACTTGACTTCCCCATAAATGGTTCCGTTTAAACGGGTTTCTTAAAAGTCTTAACTTCTCGTCCGAAGTAGATGATGTCAAGTTCAAACTGCGACCCGAGACCCCGTTGGTAGACCTCTCTTAGAACGAAGAAATTTCTGGACTCTCGGTGTTCTATAGAGATCTGGTCCTTCCCTTTCCTGATACTGCACTCCTTCCTTTTGACCTTTACGGTCCCTTTCGGTGACACAAGTATAATCCCAAAGAACTGGACCCGCAAACCCACCTACTAAAAAAACAGACAACATCCCTCGACAAACATCCCACAAATCGTTGTGGGGACCGGAGATGGTTACAGTCATCGTAACGGGAAGGGGTAGGGAGTCAAATCAAGTCAGTGAGTCAGCATGGACTGAGAAACGCTGGGGTACTTAGTGTCGTGCGGTCCGGAGGGACAGGTAGTGGTTGAGGGCCTCAAGTGAGTCTAGGTGCAGGTAGCTCAGTCACTACGGTAGGTCGGTAGAGTAGGAGACAGCAGGGGAAGAGGAGGACGGGAGTTAGGGAGGGTCCTAGTCTCAGAAAAGGTTACGCAGTTGAGAAACGTACTCCACCGGTTTCATGACCTCAAAGTGGAAATCGTAGTAAGGAAGGTTTCTTTAGGGTCCCGACTAGAGGAGGTCTTCTTCAGGTTCCCTGAGAGTTCTCAGAAGAGGTTTTGGTGCCAAGTTTTCGTAGTTAAGAAACCGTGAGTCGAAAGAAGTGCCAGGTTGAGAGTGTAGGTATGTACTGATGACCTTTTTGGTATCGGAACTGGTCTGCCTGGAAACAACCGTTTCCTTACAGAGACGAAAACTTATACGATAGACACCCCGGGATGCACCCTTTGGAATTTTTTTTGCCCGACCGAAAACGCCAACCTTCGGTTCTACCGCAGTCCGGCTTCTTTATCCCCGCACCGGAGACAATGTCAAAAACTAACCGAGAGAACTGAAGATATGTGCACCTGTCACGCACTAATGGTATCTGAGGATAATTCGAGTACTGCTGAACTGGAATATACGTATAATATTAAACTGGAAATTGCACTAACCACATTGATACCGTATAACATTAAACTGGAAATTGCACTAACCACGTTGATACCCTCCAGGGAACGTCTTGGGGGAACGAACGGATATATTTGGTTCTCAAACACCGTTAGTTCACCTTGACAAGTCTCCCTTGGGGACAACGCAGACTAACAGAGAGCGAACGGCTCTCTGTCGTCCGAGTGGAGAGGAGCCCTGGGGACCCGAAACGACTCCCTTCAAGGTGACGGAGAGAGAAAGACGTCTCGCGGGGGGCGTCGATAGATCCAACCAGTATTGAAAAGAAGGTTCCTTATTCGCAGAAAATTAAAGTGTCGACGTCAATGGTAGACATCACTAAAACCTCGGGGGTTTTTATTTCAGACTGTGAAAGGTGACAAACGGATAAAGGGTACTTCACTACCCTGACCTACGGTACTAGAAACAAAAGACTTACAACTCAAAATTCGGTTGGAAAAGTGAGAGGAGAAAGTGAAAGTAGTTCTCCGAAAAATCAAGGAGAAGTGAAAGACGGTATTCCCACCACAGTAGACGTATAGACTCCACTAACTATAAAGAGGGCCGTTAGAACTAAGGTCGAACACGAAGAAGGTCGGGTCGCAAAGAGTACTACATGAGACGTATCTTCAATTTATTCGTCCCACTGTTATATGTCGAAACTGCCTCAGGAAAAGGATAAACCTTGGTTAGACAACAAGGTACAGGTCAAGATTGACAACGAAGAACTGGACGTATATCCAAAGAGTTCTCCATCCAGTCCACCAGACCCTAAGGGTAGAGAAAGTCTTAAAAGGTGTCAAATAACACTAGGTGTGTCAGTTTCCGAAACCGTATCAGTTATTTCGTCTTTATCTACAAAAAGACCTTGAGAGAACGAAAAAACTCTTAAGGTCTTTTTGTAGATAAAGACGAAATAGGTATAGGGATCAACACTGTTTTATAGAGGTTTGTAATGGTTTACAGGGGGGTTCCCTGTTTCAACGGAACCAACTCGGTGATAAATTCTAATCAGTTCGACTTAATTTATTACTTCTAAATTTGAAGCACAAATGGTCGGACGTGTACTTGACGTAAAATCATAAAAAAAAAAATTAACGAAGTTTGATAACATTTCATAAAAAATTTCGTTACGTTAATTGAACAGTTCACGAAAAACCCACTGGGAGATATCAGTCCTTCTCGGGGACTTTTTCCTTCACCGTTGGGTGAGGTCATAAGAACGGACCCTTTAGGGTACTTGGTTTCTCGGAACACCCGACGTTAGGTACCCCACCGTTTCTTTACCTGTACTGAATCTCTGATTCAGTACAAATCTCTGATTCAACGATTTGTCGTTGTTTTTTAGTCCATATTTATTTTCTCCTTTAATACCAGAGTTCCATTTTTGATCTCTTTTTAAGGTCTAAGAACTCTATTACCGTCATCTTATAATGGACCTCGTCTTTATAGAACAGAAGGAGAAAATGTAATTTACATTCGACAACCATCCGTACATTTTACTAGAACTACAACCACAGTCGTTGAGGAAGAAGTGGTACACCTCAGAGATGAAGTGTAGTTCGAGTGATCACGACTTAGTGCCGAAGGGACCACCGAGTCAGTCATTTCGCAGACGGACGTTACGCCCTCTGGACCCAAACTAGGGACCCAACCCTTCTAAGGGGACCTCTTCCCGTACTGTTGGGTGAGGTCATAAGAACGGACCTCTTAGGGTTCCTGTCTCCTCGGACCACCCGATGTTAGGTATCCCAGTGTTTCTCAGTCTGTGCTGACGCACTGATTGAAATTGAAATCATGACTTAATGTTCTCGGGTCTCGGTAGAGAAGGTTTCAAAGACTACTCTCTACGAGAGTACTGACAGAGGATCTTTTTATTTTAATTTTATGGTATTCGTTATTCTAAAACTTGAAGAAGGTTCCTTCAGTACTTATTTCTGGTGGATTAAAAATGTCCCGTTCTCCGAACATTATAGTGTCGAAGACTCACGACTTTCTTCTGTTCCTAACGACCTCTTCATATTATGCGTTAATTACTAAAGGACTACTTCCTTTTAGGTAACCACTTTTTTATCATTACGTTTATTTAATTTGTTAATCATAAAACTGGGTTGGAAAGTAAAGTCGAGGTTCTTATGGTAATATTGAAACTTTTCTTAGATTTCTCCCTACATTTAGGAATTCTCTTGAAAGGACGTCTTTGTAGGACTTTAAAATTACACAAATTGATGAGTCAGTACAGGCTGAGAAACACTAGGAATCCTGACATCGGGTGATCTGAGGAAACAGGTACCCTAAGAGGTCCGTTCTTATGACTTCACCCAACGGTAAAGGAGGAGGTCACCTGGTAGGGCTGGACCCCTAGTCTGGACGTAAAGGACACAGAGGACGTAACGTTCGTCTAATGAACGGGTACATAATTTTTTTAGTAAGTGAAACTGGTGGACTGAGTTTCTTGGTTGAGTAACCTTTTCTTTGACTACGACCCTTTCTAACTCCCATTCTCCTCTTGTCCCACTGTCTACCAACCTACCGTAGTGACTGAGTTACCTGTACTCAGACTCGTTTGAGGTCCTCTATCACCTCCTGTCTCTTCGGACCACACGACGTCGGGTACTCCGACGTTTTTCAACCTGTACTGAACCACTGACTTGTTGTAGTCCCTCTTTACTGATTACTGGTGAAATCACCTGTAAGTGGAAATTTTTACCAAAACCGGTAGTTGATAATTCTACAAGTAGAATCTCAAATCTTTAGGGGGAAGATTACTTAGAACCTTCCTCCACCCGAATCGGTGTTGGTATCTTCTTCTACGATATAGGAACGAGAAGACCCTAGAGAGACTCTAGATCGGAGGTAGTCAATCTACTACGGTCAACCTCGGGTGTCGGTCACTATACCACCGACACTGTCGACTTCCTTCTGACTCAAGGAGTCCTGTCGTAGACCTTGACCCCGACGGTCGTCATGTTCGGTATTTGGACTCTAAGTCTCTACTGTTACCGTATCACCCCTTTCTCCCTTCTCCCCCGGAGTGGTCTGTCCGAGACGGAGTACTAAACCCCACAACAATAACTAATGTATCGGGGTACGGTAAAGAAATTAAGAAGGTCACTTAGTCCCTCAGTGAGGAATTCCAGTCGACCTCAACCCAAAACAACGGACGTTGATTCTTGGGATTTACTATATTAATAATTGAATATTCTTAGAGTAATTATTGATATTTTCGTCTTTTAAGTAAAAGTTGTGTTTTGAACCATCATCGTCATCGTCATTATTATTATTATCATTGACCTCACGAATAAGAGACGGCTCATGACAAGATTTAAGTGATGTAGATAATTGAGTGACTAAGGACTGTTGACACACGATACTCGTTCGACTCCGTGTCTCTTGAACTCCCGTACTGCCCCTTCTACGTCATGACCCGAAACTTAGACTCGATAAACTACAGTCCCGGACAGGAGAATTATTTCATCTGTATACGGATTAAACACTTTTCAAAGGAAAAGGTAACGAGAAAATTAAAAGTATAAAGAAGTCCCTTCCTAAGGAATAGAAAGGAAACTAGTAAAGTTCTCTGAAATGTGAGGTGTCACTCTTTATCTTCACGATGTGCACCTTGTTGGTGAGTCGGTCTTATCTTAGAAGTAAGTAAGTGAGTAAGTCCTCACTTACTCCAAATTCTCCAAATTCTTGGAGGACGTCGTCCGTCTTGGGGGGGATTTTACCGGGGAGTACTAGAGACGGAGGTCCATAAGTACGTGAACGTATAAGGAGAGGGAAACTTATATGCGACCGGATCACTGACCGAAGATTGGTTGTCTCACGTCGTTTCCAGTACGCTACAGTAAAGGTACTAGTCAAATACATTCTAACGTTGAAAAGAGAACGATCGTGTCAGAGAGACAAAGGAAGAACCGAACGTACAAACTATTTCACTTGACCTTACCTTCTCGACGGATGTGTCTGTCCCTGACTCCCGTCGAAGGTCCGTTTTTCGGTCGACGACGATTCAGTGAAGTCAGCACAGGCTGAGACACGCTGGGGTATCTGCTCTCGGGTGGTCCGAGGTTGTAGGGACCCTAAGAGGTCTGTTCTTGTGACCTCACCCAACGGTAAAGGAAGAGGTTACGTACTTTCACTTTTCACTTTCACTTCAGCGAGTCAGCACAGACTGAGAAACACCTGGGGTACCTGACGTCGGGTGGTCCGAGGAGGTAGGTACCCTAAAGGTCCGTTCTCATGACCTTACCCCACGGTAACGGAAGAGGTTTTTCGGTCGATCCTTGTCTGCAAAGAAGATTCTCGGGAATTTCTTAACTTGAGTCGACTGTTGGTATACTCGAATCTTCGTCTAGGAAGGGGTCAGTTCGAAAGTCCACTCTGGGGTCGGGACCGGTTGTGAAACTAACGTCTGGACACTCTCTGTGATCTCGTCTCGTAGGACCAATTCAGTACAGTCTTAAGGACTTAGTGTCTTTGACACTATATTTATTCACGACAAAATTCGATGACTCAAACACCAATAAACAATACGTCTTTATCTGTTGACTATGACATTTTCTTTCACACAGGTCGTGAAAAAGATGCATCTGGTCTAGGGACGGGAATACCTTGAATAACTCTGTCCTTCCTCCACTCCGTGTTACAAATTTTCTTACTGTCGGAAACTCCTGTGTTGTATTTGACCAATCTTGGTTGATTCAGGTACTACCACCTACTCAGTTAAAGGCGATCTTGAACTTGGAGTCTTATACGAGTCACATTGTGTAGTCGTCCGATTTACTGTATAGATATCCGTGGTACTGATAAGGTTCCGGATGGTACTTTCCGGTTTTTCACCCACTACCGGATTAAGTACCTTTAGGGACGAGAAAAGGGTTTTATCAAACTTATTAGGAGGGTATGTCGGATACTTTAATGGATGGGGATATTTTTGATACCCGAAGGGTCCACCACGATCACCATTTCTTAAGCGGACGGTTACATCCTCTACACCCCAACTAGAGACCCAGTCCTTCTATGGGACCTCTTCCTTTACCGTGGGGTGACGTCATAAGAACGACCCTGTTAGAGTACCTGTCTTCTCGTACCACCCAATGTCAGGTACCACACGTTCTTAGTCTGTGCTAATTCGTAGACTCGTGTATTTTTGACTGTTGGTCCATGGGACCGGAGAGAACGGAAGAGTCTACCAGGTGTGAGACATCTCACAAAGAGGGTTCCCAGGAGAGTGAAAGACTCTATTTGACACAAGACGAAAACCTTATACATCGAAAGATTTATTTGTACGAAAGTGAAATGATACCGAGTGAGAACTTAAGAAAGGCCGTACTTTGGTTCCTGGGTGTGAACCGCCGGTCAGGGTCCCTGAGTGAGTTCAGGACCCTATACTGAGAGGAGGGTACGGGGAGAAGAAGGACGTTGTCATACTTTCTTTACTTGTATTGAAATTCTTCAATGACTACGTGACTCTTTTTCTTTTATATCACCGCGATATCACATGTACCCTGACAAGTATAATTATATTTAATTTTACTTTATTTTATTTTTTGAATCGAGGAATCGACGTCCTCGGTATAAAGTTCACGAGATATCGGTGTACACTCAGAACCGAGGACATAACTAATCGTGACTAATATCTTGTAAAGGTTGTAAGGGTAGTGTCCTTCAGGACAACCTGAAACGACTCTTACTGACCGCTTCAAACTCCCTGAACAAAAAGATTTACTCTTCGATCTCTTTCGAAGAGACTCTGTCTTCACAAAGTCATACTGACCTTCCTTCTTCTCTGTCGGTCAGAACGGTTCTGGTCCAAGTGCTGCACTCCGTCTCTTTCATTCTACGTACGTCGAGAAACCCACCTTCGGTGACACCACACAAACTTCTGTCACACCACCCTCGAGTCACAATTTCCTCCTCTCCTCCTCATCCTCACCTTCCATTCCGCCCTCTCCCCTCGATTCCCCGGTTCACCATATCCGAGTACAGGTCCCAGTCCTCGAACCTAATACAAAATTCACGTCGTCCTTCGGGGTCTTCAGAATTCATCCCTCATTGTACTATCCTAAACACAAGTACGAGAGAGTGAAACCATACACTTCTTAACTAACAACCTTTATCATTGGTTGTTGACTAATAAGTTCTTTGTCAACGAATTGCCCCCGTCATCCATCCGGTACATTCTCCACCAGTGGTATCGGGTCTACGCACGGACACACCATCCGGGGAAGTCAGCGCAGACTGAGACACACTGTGGCACCTGACGTCGGGCGGTCCGAGGAGACCGGTACCCTAAGAGGTCCGTTCTTACGACCTCATCCAACGATACGGGAGGAGGTCCCCTAGAAAGACTGGGTCCCCTAGTTTGGACACAGAGAATGCAGAGAACGTAACCGTCCGTCCAAGATATGGTGATCGTGTGGACCCTTCGGGAACTTCGGTCTATGTCCATAGGATTTCACACACGTCATCTTCCAACACCCTTCTACCCGTTGTAAGGTTTGTTACTCTCAGGTGACGATAGACTCACCGTCTCGGGTCCTCCCGACGACCAAATTTATCTTAGTCCCGGACCCGACTCGAAGTTTTCCCGTCAAGAGACAACGTCCTTAGTACTGTATACCCAACATGATAGTTTATCTATATAAAATTTTGTTCTACCTCTCCTTACCCTTGATCCGGAAAAGAACCTTGATCTCGTGTTTCCTATTCAGTAATGATCAAGTGATCAGACATTGACTTGTCCGAAGAAGGACAGTGGACCCTTTTTTACCTTGTTGATGTCCATAATTCTTTAAGTCATCCCTGGAGGGACCACCAGGACACCAATTTTTAGATGAACGTTAAGTCCCCTACACTCAAGTTAGGGATCAGTTCCTTGATTCTGGGGAACACGACGTCCTGTTGATTCGGACACTCTGTGTTGATGACTCGGGAGTATGACGTTGCTTTCTAGGGTGTACTACGTTTCTTCCAGGGTGCCTGGTATTGAATTTGGGCTACGTCGGTTTATTTGAATTTTTTTTTTCTTTCTTTCGACCATTTATTCTGAGTACTAAGAGCCCCCACCCCCGTCAGAAGGGAATACATAAATATAGTACAAACAACATATAAACACTTTAATAAACTCAACGTAAACAGATCCAAGGTGTTCCCAACAAACAAAGGAAACGAGTCCCAACATACTATTACGGAGTTCATTGTCGTGATCATCCCTGGTCATCCTGGTTTGTCCTGTGTACAATTCATAGTTCTTGATTCATAAAGTGTGTATAATTGAGTTAATGAAGAACGTTCTTGAGATACTCATTCAGGTTACTAAAGGGTGTAAAACAACTCCTTTAATTCCGTGTCTCTCAAATTCATTCAGTGGGTTCTAGTATCGATTATTCATCGTCTCAATCCTTACCTTCGACAAGATCTCCACCACGAGACTATGAAACAATGTTGTAGAGATTTACTTACTTGAGTACGTGTTTGTTAATTCCTGGGGGACGGGACCCTAAAGAAACCTTCCTTACTACGATTTCGACTTTGAGGTCTTGAAACCGGTGGAGTACGCTTCACAACTGAGTAACCTTTTCTGAGACTACGACCCTCCCTAACCCCCGTTCTCCTCTTCCCCTGCTGTCTCCTACTCTACCGACCTACTGTAGTGACTGAGCTACCTGTACTCAGACTCACTTGAGGTCCTCAACCACTACCTGTCCCTCCGGACTGCACGACGTTGAGTACCCCAACGTCTCAGCTTGTGCTGACTCGCTGACTTGGCTTGACTTGACCACAGAGATGAAAACCCGTTCCTCGTACGATTCCCATAAAAGTCTAAAAAGAAAACTCCTACTTCTGTAGGACAGATGGACCAGAAAGTAACCTAGGTACTTCCCTCGTCGACCGAACGTCTATTGATCTACGTGTGTGGTTTGTCGACCTACATCGACCTTATCCTATCCTTCACCGACCTCCCCGTACGATGTTTAGTGTCGTCTGCAACTCATCGACTCCCCAAGGTACCACATTACCAGTCGTGAGACCTGAGACTTAGGTCGCTAGACTCAAGTTCAGAACCACCTTGGATCAGCGAAAATGAAAGATTAATAAACCCCGAAGGGACCACCGAGTCTACCATTTCTTAGACGGACGTCACACCCTCTGGACCCAAATTAGACCCTACCCTTCTATGGGACCTCTTCCTTTATCGTTGGGTGAGGTCATAAGAACGGACCTCTTGAGGTATCTACCTCCTCGGACCACCCGATGTCGGGTACTCCAACATTTCTCTACCTGTACTGACTCGCTGATTGTGCGTGACTCATTCCTTTAAGACTCTTAAATCAAGTCAGTCTCTTTTACCCTTACCCTGTGGGTTTGGACCCACGGTCTTTCTGGGATGTCCACATGTAACTTGTTGTAAACGATTTATACTGAAATTTTTTTACTTCTATTTTATGTCCTACTTTCTTTAATATTTAATAGTAGTTCTACTTGTATATACCTAAATAAACAACTAATATTTTTACTTTTGTACCCTAATTTTAGATGTGAATGTTTACAATATTGTCCCATGTTGATCGACATATGTCCTTATAATATTTCGTACTGACTATTATAATGAAGTCGTTATTACCACACCAGAAGAACACCAAATACCTTATTACCCATCTCAGATTCCAGGTCACGAAAATTTCAAATAAAAAGAAAAAAGATATTAACGGGAAGATAAAGAATTAGATGATGACTAGGACTCTCAAAATGGACTATCGGTAATTTTTACTATATTAAATCAGAAGGTGTAATGAGACTTCGGATTTAACCTTTGTTTATAAAGGCATTTTCGTTAATGTAAAAAGACACGAATAATATGAACGAGATGTATATAATATTTTCAACTCCCGAAATACAATCTCTTCAATTAGACTTTAGTAAGAATCAATTTACGTAGTAAGAGACATGAACAATTTTTTTCATTTTACTTTACCATCCTTGTAATTTCCATCTCGTAACAATACATTGAAACCGTTTGATACTTTTAATTGTAAACTTTTCATGAAGTGACACAACTACAAAATAATAACAAATCGATATTATTTCTACCTTTACACTTTTATAAGGTGTAACCAATACGACGACGACGACGATTCAGCGAAGTCAGCACAGGCTGAGACACGCTGGGGTATCTGTCGTTGGGTGGTCCAAAGGGACAGGGATCCTAAGAGGTCCGTTCTTGTGACCTCACCCAACGGTAAAGGAAGAGGTTACGTACTTTCACTTTTCACTTTCACTTCAGCGAGTCAGCACAGGCTGAGAGGCACTGGGGTACCTGACATCGGATGGTCCGAGGAGGTAGGTACCCTAAAAGGTCCGTTCTCATGACCTCCCCCCACGGTAACGATTTCTACCTTTACACTTTTATAAGGTCCATCAATATAGAATATTTATTTCCTCTTTTAGTTCATTTATGTTTCGTATTATTATTGTTACAGAGTACATCCTAAAACTCTTTATAAAAAGTGTATATAATAAGAATGACGTATAAATATTGTTGAGATCCTTAAACTAAAGACGAAATAACTGATACGGTTTCGGAAACTGACACACCTAGTGTTGTTTTACACATTTTAAGAAGTTCTCTACCCTTATCGTATGGTGAACTGGACGGAGAACTCTTTGGACATACGTCCATTCCTTCGTTGTCAATCTTGACCTGTACCTTGTTGTCTGACCAAGGTTTAATCCTTTCCTTATGTAGTCCGACATATAACAGTGGAACGAATAAATTGAAGATACGTCTCATGTAGTACTCTTTGCGACCCAACCTCCTTCGTGTCGACCTTAGTTTTAATGGTCCTCTTAACAGTTATTGGAGTCTATACGTCTACTGTGGTGGGAATACCGTCTTTCACTTCTTGATTTCTCGGAGAACTACTTTCACACTTTCTCCTCTCACTTTTTCAACCGAATTTTGAGTTGTAAGTCTTTTGCTTCTAGTACCGTAGACTAGCGTAGTGAAGTACCCTTTATCTGTCCCTTTGTCACCTTTGTCACCGACTGAAATAAAACCCCCCGAGGTTTTAGTGACGTCTACCACTAACGTCGGTACTT
The DNA here is from genome assembly GCA_006410555.1 of Capra ibex. Classification (NCBI taxonomy): domain Eukaryota; kingdom Metazoa; phylum Chordata; class Mammalia; order Artiodactyla; family Bovidae; genus Capra; species Capra ibex. Next base: position 13,969,229 of record SJYO01052474.1, on the reverse strand, counting down.
TAATTTTCTACGAATGAGGAACCTTCCTTTCAATACTGGTTGGATCTATCGTATAAGATTTCGTCTCTATAATCAGACAGTTGTTTCCAGACAGATCAGTTCCGATACCAAGAAGGTCATCAGTACATGCCTACACTCTCAACCTGATATTCCTTTCGACTCACGGTTTCTTAACTACGAAAACTTGACACCACAATCTCTTCTGAGAACTCTCAGGGAACCTGACGTTCCTCTAGGTTGGTCAGGTAGGATTTCCTTGACTTAGGACCCACAAGTAACTTTCCTGACTGCAACTTCGACTTTGAGATTATAAAACCGGTGGACTACGCTTCTCGACTGAGTAACCTTTTCTGGACCTACGACCCTTTCTAACTTCCGTCCTCCTCTTCCCCTGTCTCCTACTCTTCCAAACTACCGTAGTGGCTGAGTTACCTGTACTCAAACCCACCCGAGACCCTCAACCACTACCTGTCCCTCCGGACCGCACGACGTCAAGTACCCCAGCGTTTTTCAGCCTGTGCTGACTCGTTTACTTGACTTGACTTCACTTGATCAAGTCAATAAAAATGCACTCCCGAAAGACAATCCGTTGTCTAAGGTTCCTTAATGAATGGGTGTCCTCATCAACCCCTCCCATCTTAATCTTACGTCAAAAGACTGAAGGTTAAGTCATGTCACTTATACTAGTGACATTCAGAGACTTTTCTTTGAGACGGAACTGTGTGTCCATTGTTCTACTTGTGTACCGACCAAAGATTAATTTTTATAAGTTTCCCGTTTAGTACATTCAACAATCCCCGATCAAACTTTAAACTTGTGGACAGTCATGTCTAAACGACCTGATAATTCAGGGAATTCGACCTGATAAGACTCACTGTTGACTAAGCGAGTTACTACTTCTCGGGCTGGCTCCTGTTACCTAAGTAAAAAGGGTATAAATTAGTCGATTTTGATCAAAATCCTTGACATAAACCTTTAACAACGTTTCTCATAGAAAATGAGTAACTAAACGTATTCGTGTAGATCTTAATGAATGGTTGTCTTCTACTGTGGAACCACCAAAAAGACCATACGAATAATAAATTTAGGTTTCTGGAGAATATAGGGTCTGTTACCTCTAATACACAAAGTCCTGTTACATTATGGGGGTCTTCTCGTGACTTGGAGGTCCATGTGTAACTAGGGAAACCTGGGGAGACCCTAAAAACCCACCTTCCTCTCCACAGACCTTAAAGACCCAACTAAACATTTAACGATAGTATACCTACTTTACAGAACAAAGGGGGGACGGGGAGGGGGGGGTTTATTTGAGTAAGAAATCCACCTTCTTGACCGATTTGACTTTTTCGGGAAGATAACTAACTTTACCGTACTTTCCGTTTTTCAAAAAGGAAGTCAACAAGTCTCACTAATAAGAAAAAAGAGAGTAGACATCTATTTTGTAAAAGACCCTTTACCTTTATAAAACAAAGAGACTAATAGGGTGAGTGACGAAACATGAGTGACGAACAGTGTAAGAAGACTTTATTGAAGTGTAATCTGTAGTGTACAATCCTAGACCCACCCTAAATCCCTCTTTGAAACCTTTACATTTTACGGACTTTTTTAACTCCTACAAATTGAACCTACGACCCTCCCTAACCCCCGTCCTCCTCTTCCCCTGCTGTCCTACTCTACCGACCTACCGTAGTGACTGAGCTACCTGTACTCAGACTCACTTGAGACCCTCAACCACTACCTGTNAAGACTTTATTGAAGTGTAATCTGTAGTGTACAATCCTAGACCCACCCTAAATCCCTCTTTGAAACCTTTACGTTTTACGGACTTTTTTAACTCCTACAAATTGAACCTACGACCCTCCCTAACCCCCGTCCTCCTCTTCCCCTACTGTCCTACTCTACCGACCTACCGTAGTGACTGAGCTACCTGTACTCAGACTCACTTGAGACCCTCAACCACTACCTGTCCCTCCAGACCACACGACGCTAAGTACCCCGACGTTTCTCAGCCTGTGATGACTCACTGACTTGACTTGACTTGACTTGAACCTTTTCTCTTGACTTCAATACTACCAACAAGAATTTATTAATATCACTTTGGGAAATATGTCTACGTCTCTTGTTTTGATCTTTGTTACTCTTCAACAGAAACCCGGGTTTCACACTAAAATATTCTACTCTTAAGAGCCCCACCTCACCCGAGGACACTTCCCCATTTCCGTCAATCGTTAGACAGTAAGGAATTCACTACAGAAAAGTCTCCCCAATGACTTGACCGAAAGTGAAACCCGACCAACTTAACCAACTGAAGGATTCTACGAAAAAATTGAGTGTCTTAGAGACCAAAGTGTTAGAAATTCTTGATTAAGACTTTTTTTTTTTTTTACTACGGGACACATGAGTGATACGTTACACCTGTTTAGGACTCAACAGTGACCCGAGATCTGGAATTAGACGTTCTACTCTACCAACGTATACCCTAGTTCCATGTAAGACACCGGGACTTCGACGTAGGTCGGACTTTACAATTCTTCCTTCTAATCTTCGACGGTTTTACAAAATGGAGAGTTTATACAAGAGTACAATTACAAAATGACCAACAACTTTGTCATGGTTAGAAGAGTAAACGTAAATTTTTTGAGTAATTTCACCTTTTAGGTTCAACATCCTTACCAAAAGAGGGCATTCTTCGTTACTACGGTAAAAGTAACCCTTCCTTCTGTCTTTACATTGGACTTTTTAGAACTCAAAAGAACTGATCAGTTATATATTTTGACGAACTGTTCGTAACATGATCTCTTACAAATAACAGAGACGTAGAACTTATAACAAAGAGTAAGAGAGTAACGTCTTACCACCACTAACCACCAAATCAACGATTCGGTACAGGCTGAGAACTTTGGGGTACCTGACATTGGGTGGTCCGAGGAGACAGGTACCTTGAAAGGTCCGTTCTTATGACTTCACCCAACGGTAAAGGAAGGGGTCCCCTAGGAGGGGTGGGTCCCTAACTTGGACACAGGGAACGACACCTCCGTCTAAGAAATGGTGACTTGGTGGTCCCTTTGGTGGTCGAGAATCTTATTAACTAAGTTTTTGTTCGTTAAACTTTAACAACCGTATCCTTCGAAGATGGAAATCGAGTCAGTAAAAGAGAGTCTTAGCTTGCAACTGACCTAGAGTCTTCTCATATAGTTTCCTTGTCTCCGTCAAAGAGAAAGATCAACGGTGTCCTTCATATAGAGAGTCTCGTGTCTCCTCTTGTTTTAGTTCAAATTGCATATGAGGTTTAGAAAAGTTTCATGAAAGAGTCGTTGGTCTTAGTGGGGTAGGGGTTTACTTACAGGATCATTATTGTCGAAAATGAATTCTTTGTTACTAATGAAAATAATCTCCATCGATTTTAAATCTTTAGTCTAAGATTAAAGGGACTCTGGTTCCGGAAGGATGACATAAGGACCTTTCATTGTCTTCAACCGTCAATCATCCGTGAGTTACTATAAAACCACCTACCCATGCACTTACATGTCACCTCACCTATTAAAATTTATTAAAAAGGGTCGATGTGAATGTTACCACTCTGTCGGGGGACGACCTTCTTACTTATAAGATATGTGATAGACATGGATAAGTGTCACATGACTTTTATAAAGTCAATTAGTCAGAACAAAGATGTGGTCCAGTGTCCTTTTCCACCGTAGAATAGTCTGTCTTGTAACATTTTCCGAGGCACTTCTTAGTGACCTATCTTGTCCCGAGTAAACCGTAATTGACCCATACAACAACTAGTTTGTTACCTGAAGTTTTGACTTAGAGTATATGGTTTTAAAAGACATACTACAATGTTTGGTTTTGGACATCGTATGCATTATGTTCTTCGATATTCCCAATAACAATTCACTTCAAATAGACTATATATGTATGTGTATAAATACGTCGTATTTTAATATATATTATAAGTACAATACGTTACTAATACGTTCATTTTTTGTTAAGTATTTTTAGTGAACCATAATGAAAGATACCTTAGTTCTACTCTACAATGTCAAAAAGAAGGGTACTCAATAAGTTTTACTATTAGTGAACATGAAAAATATGTACGTCAAATTTTGTGGGTACGTGTGTGTGTGTGCGTGTGTGTGACAGACCTTGATTGGAGAGTTAAGAATTCTAGAATCCGTCGACACAAAAAGGACACAAAGGAAGGTACAGGAGCGAAGGTGGGAGACCCACAAAGTCTCCGACGAGACGACCTACGACCTCCGGATTTTCTCTCTACCCCGGTTCCTTGACCCTTACTGGAAAGGGCTCTCGTTTCGTAACAGGATTATGAAAGGCTCCTTCAATCCTACCCCATCTTCTCTAAATCCGTCGTCAAAGATAGCACTCCATCCACCTCTCGTGTCACCCTACCACTGACCTGGGACCGTCGAACCTCCCAGCCTAAACTTCCTCCTCTGTCCTCGGGAACCCCTATCATTGATCTTACCCCGTAGAAAGTGGACTCTTGCCTCGTGGGTCAGTCCCCACTTACATCGACCTTCATCCGTCGTCGGTTGACCCTCTCGAGGTCCAGGGAATTGGTTAGTCCTTATTCAGAAATCACTTTTGGGTGTCCTTCTCCAGAAATGATTCGTAGTTCTTGGATCTGGTCCCCAAAAGATTGAGCCGACAGTTTACCTTAGAGGACTTTTGTAAATTCTGAGGACTACAAAGAAATCCATCTATATAAGGATTCATAAAATAAGAAAAGCAACGTTACCACTTACCTTAACAAAGGAATTAAAGAAAAAGATGAAAGAGTAATAATCACATATCCTTACGTTCCCTAAAGACACACAACTAAAATATAGGACGTTGAAATGATATAAGTAACTAATCGAGATCATTAAAAGACCACCTCAGAAATCCCAAAAGGTACATCTCCTAGTACAGTAGACGTTTGTCACTCTCAAAATGAAGAAGAAAAGGTTAAACCTAAGGAAAATAAAGAAAAAGACGAGACTAACGACACCGGTTTTGAAGGTCTTGATACAACTTATCATCGTCACTTTCACCCGTGGGAACAGAACAAGGACTGAAATCCCCTTTACGAAAGTCAAAAAATGGTAACTCCTATTACAAACGATACCCAAACAGTATATATCGAAAATAATACAACTCCATACAAGGAAGATAAGGACGAAAGACCCCTCAAAAATAGTATTTACCTACAAGTTAAAACAGTTTCCGGAAGAGGCGTAGATAACTCTATTAGTATACCGAAAATAAAAAGTTAAACAATTACACCACTCAATGTAACTAACTAAACTCCTATAACTTCTTATGAACGTAGGGACCCTATTTCGGGTGAACCAGTACCACATACTAGAAAAATTACACAACAACCTTAGATATATCTTTTGATATTTTGTGACTACTTTCTTTAGTTTCTCCTGAGATTATCTACCTCTTTATATGGTACAAGTACTTAGTCTTCTTAGTTATATCACTTTTACTCATATGATGGGTTTCGTTAGATGTCTAAGTTACGTAGGGATAGTTCGATGGTCGCCATAAAAAGTGTCTTGATCTTGTTTATTAAAGTTCTAAACATACCTTTATGTTTTTTGGAACTTATCGGTTTCGTTAGAACTCCTTCTTCTTACCTTGACCTCCTTAGTTGAACGGACTGAAGTCCGAGATGATGTTTCGGTGTCAGTAGTTCTGTCATACCATGACCGTGTTTCTGTCCTGATATCTAGTTACCTTGTTTTATCTTTCGGGTCTCTATTTAGGTGTGTGTATACCTCTGGAATAGAAGCTGTTTCCTCCGTTCTTATATGTTACCTCATTTCTGTTAGAGAAATTGTTCACCACGACCCTTTTGACCAGTTGGTGAACATTTTCTTACTTTGATCTAGTGAAAGATTGTGGCGTGTGTTTTTATTTGAGTTTTACCTAATTTCTAGATTTACATTCTGGTCTTTGATATCTTGAGGATCTCCTCTTGTATCCGTTTTGTGAGAGACTGTATTTAGTGTCGTCCTAGGGGATACTAGGTGGAGGGTCTTATGACCTTTATTTTCGTTTTTATTTGTTTACCCTGGATTAATTTGAATTTTCGAAGACGTGTTGTTTCCTTTTATATTCGTTCCACTTTTCTGTCGGAAGCCTTACCCTCTTTTATTATCGTTTACTTCGTTGACTATTTGTTGATTAGAGTTTTTATATGTTCGTTGTATACGTCGAGTTAAGGTCTTTTTATTTGCTGGGTTAGTTTTTTACCCGGTTTCTTGATTTATCTGTAAAGAGGTTTCTTCTGTATGCCTACCGATTGTTTGTGTACTTTTCTACGAGTTGTAGTGAGTAATAATCTCTTTACGTTTNTAGTCTCTTTACGTTTAGTTCTGGTGTTACTCCATGGTAAAGTGTGGTCAGTCTTACCGACGCTAGGTTTTCAGACGTTCGTTATTTACGACCGCTCCCATACCTCTTTTCCCTTGGGAGAATGTGACAACCACCCTTACGTTTGATCATGTCGGTGATACCTCTTGTCACACCTCTAAGGAATTTTTTAACGTTTATCTTGATGGAATACTGGGTCGTTAGGGTGACGACCCGTATGTGTGGTTCCTTTGATCTTAACTTTCTCTGTGTACATGGGGTTACAAGTAACGTCGTAACAAATATTATCGGTCCTGTACCTTCGTTGTATCTACAGGTATTCGTCTACTTACCTATTCTTTCGACACCATGTATATGTGTTACCTCATAATGAGTCAACCCCGACCACGTACCCCTACTGGGTCTCTCTACAACACCCCTCCCTCCACCCTCCCCCCAAGTACAAACCCTTGCGTACATTCTTAATTTCTAAAATTTTAAATTTTTTATTTTTTTTTTAGTAGATTTTTTATTTATTTATTTACATTTTTTTTTTATTTTTCTTATGTAAACTTAGGCAAGATTACTCTACCCACTTTGACCTCGACTAATATGTCTCACTTCATTCGGTCTTTCTTTTTGTGGTTATGTCATATGATTGTGTATATATACCTTAAATCTTTCTACCATTACTTTGGGACATACACTCTGTCGTTTTCTCTATGTCTACATATCTTGTCTGAAAACCTAAGACTCCCTCTCCCTCTCCCACCCTACTAAACCCTCTTACCGTGACTTTGTACATATGATAGTACATTCTTTACTTAGCGGTCAGATACAAGCTATGTCCTATGTCCTACGAACCCCGACCACGTACCCCTACTGGGTCTCTCTACTATACCTCACCCTCCCCCCAAGTCCTAACCCTTGAGTACATGTGGGCACCACCTAAGTACAGTTACATACCGTTTTGGTTATGTCATAACTTTTCATTTTATTTCATTTTTAATTTTCATTTTTTTTCTTTTCTTTTCTTTTTTTTCGAATTTTTTTTTTTTCTGAGGACTACGAGGGGTACAAGTCTCAAAGACTAAATTGAACGGACCCCACACCCAACCAATAAACACTAGTACGAGTCAACGATTCAACACAGACTGAGAAAACACTGGGGTACCTGACATCCGGTGGTCCAAGGAGACGAGTACCCTAAAAGGTCCGTTCTTATGACCTCACCCAACGGTAAAGGAAGAAGTCCTTTAGAAGGGTGAAGGGTAGAGGATGGACAGTCTTTCTAAGAAATGGTGTCTCGGTGGACCCTTCGGGGACCCAATCAAAAGTCCTCCAAATTTTTGCAGAATCCACTAACGTTGTACATCGATTCCAACTCTTAGTGACCAAACATGTTATGAAACCGCTTTGTTCCTCAAAGATTAGAGTCTACGTACCTTAAATGTCTGGGTGATAATAAAGATGACTGTTAAATGGAAAGAGAACGAGATAAAATAAGAAAAGGGGGAGTAGTGACACTATCCGTTTGATCAATGTGGAAGGGGACGTTTCTACAGGTACAGGATTAGGAACCTTGGTCCCTTATACAATGGAACATGTCGTTTTCTTAAAAACGTCTACACTACTTTCCAAAACTCTACTCCTAAAATAGGACCAAATAGGTCCGAGTGGGTTCACATTAGATCTCCCAGGAATATTTGTTTTCCTCCTCCCTCCTCTCAGACTTAGACTCTTCCTCCACACTACTGTCTTCGTCTCCAGTCACCGGTACTCTACGAATGAGACCTCTACCTCCCACTTGTGCTCGGATCCTTGTGACTGTCTGAGAGTCAAGTCAAGTCAGCGAGTCAGTACAGGTTGAGAAACGTTGGGGTACTTAGTGTCGTGCGGTCCGGAGGGACAGGTAGTGGTTGAGTCTCTCAAGTGAGTCTAAGTGCAGGTATCTCAGTCACTACGGTAGGTCGGTAGAGTAGGAGCCAGCAGGGGAAGAGGAGTACGGGGGTTAGGGAGGGTCGTAGTGTCAGAAAAGGTTACTCAGTCGAGAAGTGTACTCCACCGGTTTCATGACCTCGAAGTCGAAATCGTAGTAAGGAAGGTTTCTTTAGGGTCCCGACTAGAGGAAGTCTTACCTGACCAACCTAGAGGAACGTCAGGTTCCCTGAGAGTTCTCAGAAGAGGTTGTGGTGTTAAGTTTTCGTAGTTAAGAAGCCACGAGTCGGAAGAAGTGTCAGGTTGAGAGTGTAGGTAAGTACTGGTGTCCTTTTTGGTATCGGAACTGATCTACCTGGAATCAGCCGTTTCATTACAGAGACGAAAACTTATACGATAGGTCTAACCAGTATTGAAAAGAAGGTTCCTCATTCGCAGAAAATTAAAGTACCGACGTCAGTGGTAGACGTCACTAAACCCTCGGGTTTTTTCATTTCGCACTGTGACAAAGATGACAAAGGGGTAGATAAAGGGTACTTTACTACCCTAGTCTACGGTACTAGAAGCAAAAGACTTACAACTCGAAATTCGGTTGAAAAAGTGTGAGGAGAAAGTGAAAGTAGTTCTCCGAATAATCAAGGAGAAGTGAAAGACGGTATTCCCACCACAGTAGACGTATAGACTCCACTAACTATAAAGAGGACCGTTAGAACTAAGGTCGAACACAAAGAAGGTTGGGTCGCAAAGAGTACTACATGAGACGTATCTTCAATTTATTCGTCCCACTGTTATATGTCGGAACTGTATGAGGAAAAGGATAAACCTTGGTCAGACAACAAGGCACAGGTCAAGATTGACAACGAAGGACCGGACGTATGTCTAAAGAGTTCTCCGTCCAGTCCACCAGACCATAAGGGTAGAGAAAGTCTTAAAAGGTGTCAAATAACACTAGGTGTGTCAGTTTCCGAAACCGTATCTGTTATTTCGTCTTTATCTACAAAAAGACCTTGAGAGAACGAAAAAGGTACTCGGTCTCCTACAACCGTTAAACTAGAGACCAAGGAGACGGAAAAGATTTTGGTCGAATTTGCAGTCCCTCAAGTGTCAAGTACTTAACGACTTCGGACCGAACCTCTTAAAACTCGTAAGGAAATGATCGTACACTCTACTCACGTTAACACGTCATCAAACTCGTAAGAAAACGTAACGGAAAGAAACCCTAACCTTACTTTTGACTGGAAAAGGTCAGGACACCGGTGACGACTCAAAAGGTTTAAACGACCGTATAACTCACGTCGTAAAAGTGTCGTAGTAGAAAGTCTTAAACTTTGTCGAGTTGACCTTAAGGTAGTGGAGGTGATCGAAACAAGCATCACTACGAAAGATTCCGGGTTACCTGAAGTGTGAGGTTCTACAGAGCGAGATCCAATCACTAGTGTAGTAGTACTAATAGAACCAGTACTTCTAGAAAAAACATGTCTGAGATCTCCGTCTTTTTTGTTCCTTGTTAAGGAGGGATCTTGGAGGTCTTTCTTCTCTTCGGACTGACTGGGGACCTAAAGTTGGTTCACTCTGGGTAAAACTGGCTTACTCTTCTTTTATTTGAACACGACAAAGTTTGATGGTGTAAAAACCTTTCCACAACGGGGTCGTCATCCTTCACTTATGTTACCAATTAAGGTGAAAAGACATGAAGAAAATGGTGGATTTTATTAGTTACATTCCTGAAATGTTTTGTACGAACCTATATGTTCACAGGAATTTCTTACACATGTAAAATGGATTTTCTGTGTTGGATTACACTGCTACCCCTGAAAGGACTACCGAGTCTGCCATTTCTTAGACAGACGTTACACCCTCTGGACCTAACTTATGGACCCAACCCTTCTAGGGAACCTCCTCCCGTACCGTTATGTGACGTTATAAGAAAGTACCTCTTAGGGTAACTGGCTCCTCGGACCGTCCGATGTCAGGTACCCCAGCGTTTCTCAGCCTCCACTGACTCACTGATTCGTGTCGTGTCACACTGATACCTCCCAAAGGGATTCAAAGGGTTTCGGAAATTATCCTTCGTTTCGGGAAGAGAAGAAATAAAAATATTTTCAAATTTACTGTTTACGAATGTTACACGGAACCTAGTAAAAGTGATTACGTGTAGTCTGTTCACGGTCACTTCTACGACTCACTGAAGACCAAGCCCCACCTCCTTCACCCTTCGTCCTTCGTACTTCATGACACTCCATCCCTCGTTCTTTTTCCAATTCTATTCCCCCCCTGTCCTTGGGGGTTTGAACGAGACGAAGTCAACCTACGGGTATTAGTCTTCGGTACACACTTTCAGAAAGAGACTCGAGACAACGTGTACGTGTTTTAAAGTGTCCTCACAGTCAAAGGTGTACCCCGAAGGGTCCACCGTGACCACCATTTCTTGGGTGAACTCACTCTCTGGATGTTCTGACCCCAACCTAAGGACCCAGCCCTTCTAGGGGACCTCCCTAAACATATCGTATTAATAGGAAGATAGGTTGGAAAAAAACCAAACGGACAAAGTGACTTATATTCGAGTAGAGTCATTTCTATAAAACACGTGGACTACCTCACCCTTTCGCAACTGACATACACCATCTTCCCTCAAATCTAAACCACGTTTCCTGTTCTTAACAAATTTATGTTGTGATCGATATGTAGTTATTCACTGTTGTCCGACTCATTTTGTCTCCTGAGGAAATTTTATAGTATTGAAATGTAACTTTTTTAACATATATATTTGTGGTCTTAGTTCTCTTTTAATAACTAAACCTTTAGTTTTCAATTAGTCTAGGGAGAGAGAAATACCGGTCTTTCGACCTTTGAACACTACTTCTCACACCACACTCAACTCCAACCTCCTCACTCACCCTTAGGATGGTCGTTCCCCAAAACAACCGACCCCACGTCTCTTTCCGAACCTGAAATACCATGAAAGTTCCCCTTCAGTAACCTCCTGAAATTCGTCTCCTCACTGTTCTACACCAATTACGAATTTTGTTAGGAAGACCGACGACGTACCTCCTACCCGACACCCGAGCCCCCGTGTTCATCTCACCGTCGTCTCTCTGACCGGTCCTCCGACGACATCCTCAGATACAATCTTTACTACCACCGAACGTGACCCTACCTCCTTATCTTTAGCTTTCCTTCTTTACACTTTCTATAAAACCCCCATGTCGGTTTTCCTGACATACTCCCTTTTCCTTCTTAGTTCTTCTTAAGTCGAAAACTGAATTCGTTGACTCACCCAACAACCGCCATAAATGACTCTGTTTCTCACACACTCCACTGATTATCCAAACCCCCGTCTCTCTTGTCTCTCAGGATAAAACCCGTACTATTAGAACTCTACGGATAAACTGTGCGTTCACCTCTACAGTAATTCCCTCAACCTATACTCCTTCCTTGAACCCTTTCTCTGGGTCCAACCGAGAAAATTAAATCCTAAAATAGCTACCTGGTCTACTCTAATGTACTTGTTCTCAAATCTATTTCTCTTTGAGCTCCCTAGAAGTTGAAAATCTACAGTCTTATTTCTCCATATCTGTCGTTTGCTGGTATCACTTCTTCTCCATCCTCACATACCACCGTATGCTTCGGTGTTCTTCTTTTGTCTTTCCGTCTATTCGTCACAACTAACTTAAATTCTTCAAGTCACAATTCAAATAAAGTACATTGATTTTTAATGTCATACACATACAACATAGTTGGTTACGACCGGATTGAGGATTACTACCTTTCATATCATTTTTATTTTTTTCCACTATTAATAATGGTAGTAATAAATTAAAAAAGACTTTCTTAATCGGTTATTTTAATATGTTTTCCTTTTTTAACGTCAATACGTTCCAATTTTCTGAAAGGTCATAAAAATGAACCTAGAGTGATTTAAACATGCAATTAGATTTACCTTAACTGTAAAAATGTTCGAATTCTAAAAATCGGGTTCTTGTCCCATACACTACATAAATTCACAAGAAAATACCTGGAGTTATATCTATTTGTAAACGAAGTTCTTCCAAGACGAAGAAAGATCAATTTAAGTAAGAATCCATAAAAAAATTTCAAAATAAAACACAACCCCATCTCAACTAGTGTGTCTTCCGTTACCGTGGGGTGAGGTCATGAGAACGGACCTTTTAGGGTACCTACCTCCTCGGACCATCCGACGTCAGGTACCCCAGTGATTTTCAGCTGTGCTGACTCACTGAAGTGAAAGTGAAAAGTGAAAGGACGTAACCTCTTCCTTTACCGTTGGGTGAGGTCACAAGAACGGACCTCTTAGGGTCCCTACCCCCTCGGACCACCCGACGGTAGATACCTCAGCGTGTCTCAACCTGTGCTGACTTCACTGAATCGTCGTCGTCGTCGTCTCAACTAGTTGTTAGAACACAATCAAAGTGTACATGTCGTTTTACTATTTATGTATTTATATACATAAGAAAAAGTTTAAGAAAAGGATAATCCAATAATGTCTCATGACTCGTCTCAAGGAACACGACATGTCATCCAGGAACAATCCATAGATAAAATTTATATCGTCACACATGTAAAGTTAGGATTTCATAACATTTTTGAGAAATACAACGATGACAATTGTATAAACATAGACATATAAATAGTCATATATAGATATGACTATAACTGTATGTCTACGAGAAACTTTATATATTCAAATTTCCTAATACGTGTCTTTCTGATTTGGTCTTTACTTGTTTTAGAAGGATTTCTTTTGTGTACGAGAGAGAAAGGTGTATATATATGTATCTGTATACCAGATAAGTGGGTATATGTACATATATCTATATACCTAACACCATATATATACGTATATGTAAATATATGTATACACACAAACACCCACATATATATACACATATGTATATATACCGAAGGGTCCACCGTGATCACCTTTTCTTCGACGGACGGTTACATCCTCTGATTCTCTGTACCAAAGTCAGGGACCCACCCTACTAGGGAACCTCTTCCCGTACCGATGGGTGAGGTCATAAGAACTGACCTCTTAGAGTACCTGTTTCCTTGGACCACTCGATGTCAGGTGCCTGACGTTTCTCAACCTGTACTGACTTCGCTGAATCCTGTGTACGTGCGTATGTGTGTGTGGGTGTGTGTGTCGAAGAAACTCGTTATGAATTTAAATAGAGACCCACTCAGAAAAAAAAAGGCAATTATGATCTCAGAAACAAAGGGAAAGAATTAACACTGTCCAATGTAGAATTAAAGAACCCGCAAAGAACTCTACGGCTTATTTCTTTCACACTTCTGTCAGAAGAAAACACTCAGAGAGGTTTACTTCCCAGACACATCCTCCCAGTCACTCCCAGTGACTCCCCTCTTCTCACACCAGTAGTCTTATGAGGATAGTATAAAAATCAGTACAGATTTTAAACTCGACTTCAGAATTCTCAGGATACTTGACTCTATAATTTAATGAAAAATTAAAATTGAGTGTCAAAGAAACTTTAAGGTCGAGAAACCATTGTAGAACGAAAAAAGGAGAGAAAAATTATTTTGGAGTAAAGGTCTTGTTGATTTGACGATATCGAGAAGTTTACTAAGGAAAGTTTTCGGAATACCCCTTACAAAAATTATTTGTGATTTTTTCATAACAAGATAAAAATTCGAAAATAGAGACCAAAGACTTGTCAAGGATCCTCGAAAGATGACCAGACAAATCAGATTAAGTTATGTTTTGTCCTTTTGTTAATATGTTTGGGAAAGGATTTCTTCACAATTTGTCTACGTACCAAATTTCGTGTACCTTTGTAATGTAAAACTATTATAAACCTATGAAATAATTTGTTATCAGTCGTGTAATTTTATCGTAAACTGTATATACAAAACTATCACAATATATAATTATTACATCAACCGACGAAGAAGACATATGCTTTGGTTAATGACGTCAACGAAACTCAATCTTTGTTGTCGCCCTAATTTATAACAGAAGAAGACCTTTAAAGTGAATTATTCAATTAAGAGACTTTCTTATTTGTACATCCATCCTCCGTCCCACTTGTGTCATACGGTTTTGTCCTAGTCGTCACTCTAAACTACAGAAATCTTATAACAATATTCGGTCAAGTAATTTGATGTCTTAATTTTAATATAACTCTTTGAGTTGTCGTTTACTTAAATACTTAGTACGAACAACCGTTTGAGTTTTAGAGTTTACTAAATACCTTTTTGTTTACTCTCTTCTTGGGTTGAATTGAACTGATCTCTGCATCAGTACTCCCGAATTAAAGGTTCCCTAGTGTACAAACCGTTCCAAAGGGATTTCCGTCTCCCTCTTCGTCTTCACCTTGATCCCCCATGTCTAAACTTTTTCATGTTACTCCCTCTCTTTTTACTTACACAGGTTACTAAATAGGAAGTGGAAACACGATAAACCAACCCAAGGACACAGACTATTTTGAGAATGACAAGGTTCAAAGAATCCGTTTAAGTCACAACCACAGTCTTTCCCCCGGACCCTGACGAACTAAGGTATCCCTTTGAGTTCCCTTATAAAAGTCAGGAGGTCATCCCTACCTCATAATAACTTACAAGGGAAGGACATGAGGTCAGTTTAGAATTTAAAACTATTCCAGTCCAAAACGACTTCATCAAATTCCGATTTTATAAGATATAGTTCCCCAAGAGGGTAGTTGGAGACCCTCTTGGTACACACTGAGTCATGTTGAGTACTGACGTTCCCCTTTGAGTCGGGTTTCATACAAAAGACTATAACTCCCCACTTATCGTAGAAGGAGTAAGTCCGAATGAGTATGAGTGTACGAACCCTACGACGAATCCATCACAGTGACTTCCTGATGTCTTTGAGTAACAATGGTTCTACGTGGGAGAATCCCTAAAGAAAGGTATCCCTTTGTCTTTACACGATCAGTCTCGAATATGTTCGGTCATCGTTCTCGTTGTTTTGTTGTGTTAAATTTTTACCCGTCTTCTGGGTTTATCTGTAAGAGGATTCTCTTGTATCTCTACCGGTTGTCCGCGTACTTTTACACGAGTTGTTAAAGATGGATAAACTCTTTAAGATTAGTTTTGACGTTACTCCATGGTGGAGTTAGTCCTTTCTTACCGGTAGTAATTTTTCAGACGTTTATTGTTTACGACCTCTCCCACACCTCTTTTCCCTTATGAAAGTACGACAGTTATCGTTACAGTTAACCATGTCGGTGACACCTTTTGTCACACCTCTAAATGGTTCTTTTATAATGTCTTAACGGTATACTAGGTCGTTAGGGTAAGAACCCGAATATAAGTCTGTTTGGACATTAAGTTTGTTATGTACGTGGGGATACAAGTATCGTCGTGATAAGTGTCATCGATTCTGAACCTTCGTTGGATTTACAGGTAACTGTCTACTTACTTATTTCTTCACCATATATATACAGGGTGGTTTGATGAATAAACCCGTGTCAAATGTTACGGGGATTAGTTAATGTTATCACTGTAGTCTCTAGTGACTAGTGTCTAGTGATATTCTTTATATCATTATTACTTTTATAAAACTCTTAATGGTTTTATACAGTGTCTCTGTACTTCACTCGTTTACGACAACCTTTTACTACGACTATCTGAACGAACTGTGTCCAACGGTGTTTGTAAATTGGACAATTTTTTTTTTCGAGGGGGGTAGGGTCTGACATTATTGACACTTCGGGTAATTCTACTCCATACTGGTATACTTATTTAGGTCTTGGTCTATAGTTCTCAAATACGAATATCGAAAATGTATTGATATTATGTTTAGTTTAAATGTTTGATTAACCTATGTTGGATATTCTAGTTGTCTTAGGTTTAGACCCTGTGAATAAATTACGACCAAACAATTGTTGATTTAATGGAAAGTAATACACTCACCTATGAAACATCGATGGTGGAAAGGAACTTCTATCCAGGAAAGTACTAATGATAGGTAGAACGTTCTCCCAAGTCTTTATTAAAGTGTTACGGTCGGTCTTACTTATCCCTTGTCCAGAGTGATCCCCTTTGAATGTTCCGTTCTTAGACACTCTTCTTTCTGTATGCCAACAGATACCTCCCTCCACCAACCTCAATCGTTCGAATTCACCTGTACGACACCCACACACTAAAACACTTCCAAGAAACGGGAGATGACGACATGGAAAAAATATCATATTTACGTCGTTTCATCAGTACAATCGTCACTCTGTCTGATGAGTTGAGGAACCCTATAGACTTAAAAACTAAGGTCACAATTTTTTCAACAGACTCTTTTGGTCGATGAACCTTTGTAATTCCTTAGGTATATCTCAACCCAAAACCGGTCTGACAGGACGACCCCCTTCCACCGGTGACCCGAACATTAAGTCCACTGAGTTTCACTCAAGAATCCTGGTAAAAGTCTGTCAAGACGAGTAAAACAGAACCACGATCTACGATGTTGTGTCCAAGTAAACTTAAACCGTACAAATTTAGTAGCATTCAGTTCACTACTAAGGTAAGAAGATGGTAAAAAAGGGTAAACTTGATAACATTTGAAAATAAAGGATAGCATACAGTAATTGTAGTGAATCAGAAGAGAACCCTTTTTCGGAGGAAACATACAAACGAATCTACCACAATTTCAGCACCGTTTAGGTTCTCGTTCGGTTCGGGGTTTTAAAGCCTCTACATAAGTAAAAATTTCATTATTCGACTGTACTATATAGTAAGACTTGTACGAATGAAATTCTAATGGTCTTTTTGTTTTGGTGGTTTGTTTTTTGGTTTGATAACATCTCTCCTAAGGTTGTAGATACTTAAACCCTTTGTGACCCTTCTAGTACCTATAATCCCGAGTCATCGGAACCTGAACTTTGGAGCCGGGAACATGAAACCATACATCGGAACGCCTTCAGTAACTTGGAGAGACCCGACCTTCAAAACATAAACATTTCACTCCTACCGGAAGCGAATAAGTTACACATCTTTGATTCGATTGAGACAGGATTCACGACCCCTAGATCGACACTCGTTCGATTCATGGACTGAAGTACCTCGAGTGTGACGTCGGTCCCACCTCTCACCTCCCTCTTTTTTGTGTGAATTTTATTAAAGTGTATCACTATTCACCATACTTCTTATGTCCCGTTACCCTATCTTTCACTGACACTCATTTCCGTCTCATCCATGAATCAGTCCCTTTCTTTTTGAGAGTCGACTGTACACGGTAAACTCATCTGTGGGTTTACTACTCTATTTTGATCTTCGTTCTACTCGGTCCTCTACACACTCACTCGAACAACATAGACTTCCTAGGTCTTTTGATTACACTAACCTCGTCTCTCTTCTTCCGTCACTACCTCAGATGAAACGTTCCAACAAATTCCTAGTGTCCTCGATTTCTGTATTTCACGGGTCGTGTCTTATAGTAGGGTTGTCTACCGTTCGTAATGAACATAATATCTAATATTTAAGTGTAAAATAATGAATCAGACAAGGTTCGTCCTTTTAAAACAACTAGAGTGACTTCAAGCAAGGGGAATCTTTGTCTCTTGGATCGTTCTATTGATAAAGTCAGTCATCAGTGAGAAATAAGTGATGCCGAAACAAGTGTGAATTAAGGAACACTTCAAAAGGAGTCACGTCAGACACCATACAAAAGAGTTGTTAGAGTCCTATATGTAATAAGCATATTAGTATCTTTGAAATAAATAACTTCGACCACTATGGAATCTCTAGTAAGACGGAGCGAGTAAAAAGACCATTCATTCCACGTCGGGTTCGTTTACTGCGTTAAATTCCTCTGTCTTTATCACTGTCTCGACATGTCCCAGGTCCAGGGACTTGAGACTTGACAGCGAAGAAAAAATTAATAGGGTTGAATAACGGAGAATGAGAAGGAGGGACCAGTCTGGGACCGAAACACAACGAAACAATACTAATCGTTTCCTATGAAATCCGTATCAAACCTCACTTGTGTTCGGTCACTATCCTGGTCGTTAAATTTCGGAAAATCTGTCTAGCAGTGTCTTACTTAGATACTTAGTAGGATCTACCAATCCCGTAACAATACCTGATTTACAAATACAGGAGACTTTTAAGTACATAATTTCGGGGTTGTGTTGACACTACCATAAACCTCCATCTCTGAAACCCTTCACTAACCCAGATGTCCTCCAGTATTCCCATTTAAGAAGTACTACCTTAATTACGGGACGTTCTTCTCTGATTTCTCAAACGTATGAGAAAAAGACGACACATTTCTGTGTCGTTCTTCCAGCGGTTCATTCGGTTCTTCTCTGGAGAGTGGTCTTACACTAGTATTGGTGTGGAATAGAACCTGAAGGGTTACAAACAACAAAGTCGGGGGAATCAGATATCGTAAAACAATATCGTCGAGCTCTTCTGATTCCGTCCGGAAGTATGACATTGTAAATCCTATATAATATGACAACTTGTAAATGATCCCACTCATTCTTATTTCGTCATTCAACCAACGGGGGGTTTTGAAGTGTGTTTTAATCTCCTCAAAAGAACCCGTTTAAACGATTTCAAAAGGGTAGAACTACCACTCTACAGGTAAAGTTTCAATGTATACGGAATTTTTAGATGAAATTTTGACTAGTGATAACTAAAATCCTACACTCCCGTTTTTGACTTCTAGATTTTCTTTTTAGGTTAGATTATTATACTGTAATCCCCTTGAACATTCCCAATGACTGAACAGGGTAGGACTCCTTTATGTAGTCACAGTTTCTTATGATTAGTCACAAGAGACAAGCGGGATTAGTCACAGTCTCTCGTGAACAACTTGATCTACCCAAACTATATACGATTTTACATCCGATAAAACACGGGCATTAACTCTTGACCTAGAAACGATCATTAAAACAATCTCTACATACTCAGTCTCCTCTTGTGTTAAGAGAAGATTTCGACGTGATTTCTATGTCACGACTGTGACCCCCCTGTAACAGTCATTTATTCACATTGTGTCTGTGTTTCTTAACTACACGCACCATTATTAACATGAGGTAATGAAAATATTTCAGGAGACCAGACGACTACGAATTCTTTTATATGATGACTTATGATCGAACTATCCCTACTTATTCAACTCTATAACGAAGAGTTTTAAATCTGAGTTCACGAGAGATATCTCATCTTCTACGGACTCACGAATCCTAACTTATAAATTGTTCGCTTTTTATTTCCGTTCAAGTCACGTACGTAGTCGACCGGTACGTGTATGTCAAAAACATAGGATAAGATGAATACTTAAACAGACGTCTTATAAACATCATTAAGAAGTTATGACCCCATTACCTTTCTCGGATACCTTAACTTCTGAGGATGTACAGTTAGATACGAAACTAAAAAAATTTAGAAGTTTTATCCTCCTCATTACTGTGGATATAAAGTCCCAACAGGATTCTCAATTTACTCTATTCCACACACTTTACACCGGATTTTCTTGTCATTTGTCTATAAGAATTATATATACGTGTTTTCGTAAAGTGAAGGTTTGGGTTCTTGTTTCCTTTATTTTTTATCCAAAACAGTGATCGTTAATTTACTTGATGTCGACGGAATATTCGTTACCTGTACACTCATCTTCTTTTTCTTAGGTCACTGATTCCTTCGACCGAATTCTCCAGAGGAGTAGGTGTCGGTCCCGTCTTTTCTACTTGGTCGTCTCGTGGACCAACGGAAGGACCTTCGGTCAAACCTTCCTCTCGACCCCTAAGACCTGTTCCTACACCCTTCGGCACCTTGGAAGAAAAGTAGACCAAGTACTCACTCCCGTCGGACTTTGTGGAGGTACGTGTCTAGTCCGGACGTCATAGTTATCGACTTCGTTAAGTCCACATTCGTCTGCCTCCGTAAGAGACGCCCCTCCAACCGACCACGTCACACCCATCCCGACATGGCGGGTAGTCGTAAGGGTCAGGGTACCTGTCTCTAAAATCATCTTTCGATCGAACGAAACCTTTATTTCGGAACTCTATTCAGAGGTAAGGTAGTCTCACGGACATTCTTCAAGGATAAATCTTGAAGGTCTTGACAGTAAGAAAAGACGGGGTAAACTCTCCTTTTTACAGATCGAGAGAAACATAAGTTAATTCTCAAATGGAAGTGGTCCGTCATTTGAGATACCCTACACGGTGTCTCAGTAAAACAAAAGGTGACCCAGGAGTTTCGGACCGGGTCCCGGACGTGTATTATCCCCGAGTCATTTGTCTACTTCTTACTTATACATTGTGTTACATTTATCCTCCTTATATATTTATTCTTACTCCATTCAGGAACCTCTTCATTGTAAATGACTGACGGACCAAGCAGTAATGAATATCATTGCAAATCAGGAGACTTGATGAGACTCCACTTCCATTTTACTGCAAATGATTTACGTCTTTTGTCTCTGAACCTCTTAAATACTTTGAATAAAGACCAAAGTGTGGATCATCAACTATATCTTAAACCTACCCTTCTCTTGTTCCGGTTTTAGGTATTAGGAGGTTTCCGGCTCCAAGGGGGACGCGTCGTACCTACTATGAATTTCTGTCCGTCTAAATCCAAGACAAGATTCCCACAGGGTTCCGTTGAGTCTTCGGTCAACGTTAAGGTTCCTTCTTATCTTGACTTAAAAGACAAACAATAACTTACTTCGACCACAAACAAACTTGACTGACGTTACAAGGGTCACTTGCTCCTGGTGTATGAATCGTCGTGGACTCTGCACCATCCTTGAGTCAGTCACAAACATCGTGTCTATTTACTTTTTATATTTACTTTCTTTCTTTTCCTATGTAGTTGGTCTCCATTGGTCAAAATTGGATTTTCAGTGTTCCTACTCGTACTACTCGACGTCCCTCTACCTTTGTAGTTTCCTTCCTTCGGTATTTTTACCCGTTGTCTCGTTCGGGTCGCGGACTACTCTTTATTCCGTTTGTGTAAATTGCGGGTGTGTCTTTCAACGACACGGAAGATAAATCAAGAGATTTGTTATTAGTACGCAAAGAAGTCAAGTAATCTATTTGATAATTTCTTTTTGTTTATTGGTGTAACTGGTGAAACCTTTCAGTTATTTCGAAAGGTCCTACTCAAAGATCTTAGTCTCTTCCTTTAGAATTCTTGGACGACCACGGGACTAACTGAATGATACGAACCTAACGTTTGCAAGGAACACGAACTTCGTATTATAACGTTTGAAATAACTACGTGAAATTGACTTATCCGTTCTACAAACGATAATCGACACCGATCTCATTCCAGACCCGAAGGACACCGAGTCTACCATTTCTTAGACGGACGTCACGCCCTCTGGACCCAAGTTAGAGACCCAACCCTTCTAGGGGACCTCCTCCCGTACCATTGGGTGTGGTCATAAGAACGGACCTAATAGGGGTCTCCTCGGACCCCTGTCTCCTCGGACCGCCCGATGTCAGGTACCCCAGAGTTTCTCAGTCTGTACTGACTCACTAATTCGTGTCGTGTCGTGTCTCATTCCGGAAGGAGTGGGTAGGACCGTCCAGACCTACTCCTTCGTAGTCAAAGGACTATTTCTTATATCCGGGAATCTACCGTAATTACAAGACGTTGTCGATGACACGAACTCAACAGGAAACTGTGCAACTCCGCTCACTGTAGGACGACACGGTGTGAGGTGGGGAACCATGGTAAGGGTAAGGAAACCATGGTCAGGACTACACTTTCCCAGTCCTTGGGATTATTTGCGTGTTTTTCTACGAGTTGTAGTGATTAATAATTCTTTACGTTTAGTTTCGCTGTTACTCTATAGTGGAGTATGGTCGGTCTTACCGGTTGTAGTGTTTTAGATATTTGTTACGACCTCTTCCACACCTCTTTTCCCTTGGGAGAACGTGATAAGTCAAAGTGAAAAGTGAAAGTACGTAACCTCTTCCTTTACCGTTGGGTGAGGTCACAAGAACGGACATCTTAGGGTCCCTGCCCCCTCGGACCACCCGACGACAGATACCCCATCGTGTCTCAACCTGTGCTGACTGCACTGAATCGTCGTCGTTGTCGTCGTCGTCTTCGTCATCGTCGAACGTGATAACGACCCTTACATTTAACTATGTCGGTGACACCTCTTGTCGTACATTTAAGGAATTTTTCGATTTTCATCTTGATATTATACTAGGTAGTTAGGGTAATGACCCGTATATGGGTCTCTTTTGGCATTAAGTTTTTCTGTGTACGTAGGGTCACAAGTGACGTCGTAATAAATGTTATCGGTCCCGTACCTCTGTTGGATTCACAGGGAAATGTCTCCTTACCTATTTCGTTTGCACCATATATCTGTTACCTTATAGTGAGTCGGTGTCTGTCTTTGTTTTAACCCAGAAAACATCTCTGGACCTACCTGGATCTTTGACACTATGTCTCACTTTTTCAGTCTTTTCTTTTTGTTACGCATATATAATTGTGTAGGAACACCTTAGACTTTTTTAACCATAGTTGTGATAATAAATGTTCCGTCTTTATCTCTGTGTCTTCATCTCTTGTTTGTATACCTATGGTTCCACCCTTTATCCCCGTATCCTACTTAACCTTTTAACTCTGATATGTGTATCATAGTTATACGTGACAACTATGATATATATTTTATCCGATAACTATGATACATATTTTATCTATTGATTACTCTTGGATAAATATCGTGACCCCTGAGATGAGTTACGAGACACCACTGAATTTGTCCTTCCTTTAAATTTTTTTCTCCCATATATACATATATGAATCGACTAAGTGAAACAATATGTTATCTTTGATTGTACAATATTTGGTTGATATACAGTTATTTTCGTTTATGTATTTATTTTTTCTTTCCCCGTCCCCGGAAAGTACAAGTAGACGAGTCAGGGAGTAGGACACTTTCACTACCAATCCTACCGTGACAGGACGAGGTCGACGGACCTGGTCTTCTCCACTTTGCTCTCGAGTCGCGGAGTTTTGGGGAATTGACGTTCAATAAAGGGTGAATAATAATAACAGTAAACTTTAGCAAGGAACTTAAAATTCTACTCTCTTGATTCATGTACACTGAACACTAAATAGGTTGAATCATAGTCTTTACTACAACTACATATGTAATTGACGAATCATCGCGTCAGACGTAAAGAACCTAAGACGACCCTCCCTAACCCCCGTCCTCCTCTTCCCCTGCTGGCTTTTACTATACCGACCTACCGTAGTGCCTGAGCTACCTACACTCAGACTTACTTGAGGTCCTCAGCCACTACCTGTCCCTCCGTACCACACGACACTAATTACCCCAGTGGTTCTCACCCTGTGCTGACTCGCTGACTTGACTTGACTTGACTTGACTTGACTCGAGTCAATAACTTATTATAGTTCTATCTAACTAAGACTACCAATTAAAAGAGAATTACTGAAAATAACCGATACTACATTAATTAATCCTTCGTAAAACTATGTGACTAATTTGTGTACCCTATACCTTAGTCTACCCGACCGGAGTTTAGAGTGAACTAATAATAGATTGAACCACCAGAAGTCCTTTAATTAATTGGAATACTGGAGTCAAAGGAGTAAACATTTTACCCGTATCCTCGATATCAAAAGATCTAACAACACGTCTAATTTACTTAATTTGGTACACTAAATGAATGTACTTTTTCAGATACCATATAATAGAGTTATTTTCTTATAGTCGATAATCTAACCATAGTTCTACTTGTAAAGGGTGTAACACTGTAAAGACTTTAGTCCTACACAGACTTTTGGAAAGGTTTCTCTGAAAGGTCCACGAACACTCTCTTGGACTGTTCAACGGTAGTGAATCGACACAAGTACATGGTCGAAATGATCTACACCTCCCATCTACAACTGGAACCAACACAATCTTGGCAACCATCAGGGTGTCCACGATATAGTAACTTTAGTTTAAATCTTCACATTAACATTCTTAGTTGTTTTTATAAAAATTTGTTCGGACGTGGTATCTCGGTGTATCTTTGATTTTCAAAAAAAAAGAAAAAGTTATCTTCTGTTGGAAAATGAGTAGTCCGTTACGTTAATTTCTATAGTCTCTTCCGGTCCAAAAAGTCTTATGTAGTACCTTAGAAGTTTCGATCCTCTTTCCACATATGTTGGTCAAAACACTTCCAGATAGTGAGTTCGAACCTTGTAGTCTATTTTCGAAAATCGACTGAAAGTTCTTTTCGTCAAATTTAAAGTCATTATACATTCAGGTAATTTTTTAGAATATTCGTATTAGTTTCGTCTTTACATCCGTT
This sequence comes from Capra ibex, assembly GCA_006410555.1. Taxonomy (NCBI): domain Eukaryota; kingdom Metazoa; phylum Chordata; class Mammalia; order Artiodactyla; family Bovidae; genus Capra; species Capra ibex. Next base: position 13,944,636 of record SJYO01052474.1, on the reverse strand, counting down.
TTAAGGTCTAAGAAGCTACACGAAAATTTAATATACTCGTTAGGTTTTTACAATGTTAACAGTTCTGTTACCTCAACTCACTACTTTTAATCTTGTAGAAATACTGGGGTTTCACTGAGTCTTAATAAAAATATGAAACGTTTACTTCGAATCTCTGTTTAAAACTACGTCAAGTACCCCAACGTTTCTTAACTTGTACTGACTCACTGACTTGACTGATGATATATATTTTATCTATTTGTTATTCCTGGATGACATATCGTGTCTCTTGATATAAGTTATAGAACATTATTGGATATCGGATATTACCTTTTCTTAGACCTTTTCATATTTATAAGTGTATATAAATATATATATATATATTTGTGTACTCGGTGAACGATATATGGACTTTGTGACATTTAATTGTTATTAAATTATTTTTTATATTTATTAAGTTGTCTATGTCTTTTTTTCGAAAGTCATTTTATCTTGAGTAATTACTATTGTTTGTTTTTTGGTCCTATTTTCGTGACTTTCTTTCGTCACCATTTTAAAATCAATTATTTATTTATTAACCCATCAAAATTTATCATTATGATTCTCTTCTTATAGACCTTGGTGACGTAAAATACCCGGAGACTTTAGACTCTACTAACTTTACTCTGAATGTCTCGACCGGGGTACTTTGTTATAAGAGTATAACGGTGTTTTGAAGGAAATACAGTAGAGTACCGACGACCACCGTATGAGGTAATTTTTTCTTTATACAAGAGAAACCTTAAAGGACACCTTGATTACTTTGAGTCGACAAACTAAAAACGTCAACGAGTAGAAGACAAATAAAAAAGGGGGTTACTTATACCTCTCCTCCATGCGACGACGACGACGACGATTCAACGAAGTCAGCACAGGTATTACCTTCGAATAATTAACGATACTGTAAAGAAAGATTATATAAAGTTCGGGTTCACAACTCACTCGTACACAGTCCAAAACTAGCAACCTTGAACAAAGAAGTATCCCGTAGAACGACAAAACACGGAGACCTATAGTCTAGAAAGGGAAGAAAGAGTCAAGAGACAAAAAATTTTAGTGATTAAGAAACTGAAATAATTTATACTGTAGACGGGATCCACGTTCCTAGAAGGACCTGTGAAGTTGAGTACTTCTTTTAAGAGAAGTCACTAAAAATCCCTTATCGTCTTGAATGGGATTCCATATCGTCCGAAGGGACCACCGAGTCTACCATTTCACAGACGGACGTTACGCCCTCTGGACCCAAGCTAAGGACCCAGTCCTTCTAGGGGACCTCTTCCTTTACCGTTAGGTGAGGTCGTGAGAACGGACCTTTTAGGGTACCTACCTCCTCGGACTATCCGATGTCAGGTACCCCAGGGTTTCTCAACCTGTGCTGACTCGCTGAAGTGAAGTGGGATTCCAATAAGTTACCGTCCTCAAGAATTGAGATAGTACTCGGGAACTAAGAAAACTTGTGGATTAGTTTCGACGCATTAGTAACGTGTCTTTTTAAGTAGAAGTACGAATGTGTATGTAAAACCTAATCGTAAACCCTTAATTACTAGCCAACTTCGGGTAAGTACTGTAGATTCGATTTTTGGTGACAAACGATTCGAGAGTGTGTCTGGGAGTCTTTAGGGAAATCAAAGGTGGATATTTAGACTGTTTAACTCATAAAAACTCCCACTTCTGTGTAAAGTCCGGTCTCATACTTCCAAGTTAAAGGAAGTGGGGAGTTTCATTCTCAACCTCCCCACCAGAAGGAAGTAGGACTCTAATTAGGAGATTAGAACTCTCAATTCAATATGATGTAGATGGCAATGATTCCGTGAGAGACTCTCGGTTCTTGACATATCTCGTAAAGTTTCATAAAGTAAAAGTATTGTGTGAAACTCTATCTACTTTAGTAAGAATCTCCTTATTTCTTTTATCGTCTTGTTTTAAGGTCTCGGTCTTGTCTTACGCTAATCTGGTCGTCTGTTTTCACGAAGACGAGACTCATCAAGTACAAGGATAATCAAGTAAGTTGTTTATAGAGGATTCTCACAAGATACCTTAAACACGATACGACCTCATAAACCGATAGTGGTTTTTTTTTTTTTTTTAGTCTGTATCAAGTACAGAAGTTTATTCGTAATCCTTCTACTCTGTTTTGTCAAATAATCGGATCCATGACAGAGGAACGAGACTTACTGTAGTTTGTTCATTCTGGATAATAACATGACTTTTGTGGGTACTGGACGAATCTCCTATAACGTTCCTCTACGTACCGTAACTACATCTCCGTTTATTATGTCCGCAACTTTCTCACTTTACTCGGGTTACTCTGTACGAACTCCCCTTTCTCTCTACCTCCCACCGTCTCACCTGGAGATTCGAGAGAGAAATTCAAGGGGCCCCTTTGATACCCCTGGTACGACTACCTTCTATCTTACAGATATAATTAGATGACTGGGACTCTAGGAACTTATATCTCGGGCTCAGAGCAAACACAAAAATGTTGTAAAAAAGTCCAGAATCGTGTCATAAACGATTTCTCTTCCACGGGTCGTCTACGACCCACGTACCTCAACCTTTGTTTTACAATCTTTTGTCTTGGGGATTTTGTTTTGATGACGATGGTGGTTCTTTCTTTATATTTTTGGATAAATGCACGAAACCACGATTTACGTTTGGTTCCTTAATGAAACCAGGAACTGGTGATACTGAACTGTCGGATCATCTCTGCGGAATTCCATCTGTATCCTTTACGAAACATATGCAGTACCTGAAGGAATGAGACACTTCTTTATTAGGTGAGTAACCTTCTTTGTTACATTTTTACTCCTGTACAATATCAATGATAATAATCAATAATAACCCGAAAGGGTCAACGAGTCACTATATTTTGGGCGGACGTTACGTTCTCTACACGTCCTCTATGTCCAATTTAGGGACCCAGTCCTGCTAGGGAACCTCTCCATTTACCGTTGGGTGAAATTATAAGAACGGACCTTTTAGGGTACTTGTCTCCTGGGACCTCCCGATGTCAGGTACCCCACCGTTTTCTCAGTCTGTGCTGACTCACTGATTTGTTATTGTCTGTCGATCAATAATAAAGATAAATATAAAACAAGAAAAAAAAAAGGAGAACCATGTACTACTAAACCGACTAGTAGTAGATTTTTCACAACTAAACGAACGATCGACAATATTTGATGAAATATGTGTCTGGTAGAAAATAATACTGTCCCTCTATGTTGTAAAGCTACCTATAACGACGAAAATAAACAGGAAACGGTATTGAAGGTCTTTAAAAAGGTAATAACCCTTACGAATACATTAGTGTGCGATTGTGGAGGTGTGGACGTTCTCACTGAGTGTCAAGTAGTACGTCTAGGTACCACACTGATGACCCTTTCACGGAAGACTGCGTTTGTACTTACAAATTCAATGGTTTCTCTGGGTGTCGGGGCGGTACCCCAAATCTCCAGTTTTAATTTTTACTTAGGTAAAATTGAGAAAAGAAGACGTAAATTTAATACTCTGTTCAGTTCATCTTAACCCTTTACGAGAATCGTTCGTCTATTCAGTGAATAAGTGTTGTGTCAACTTTATCTTTCGAAGGTGTGCACCCTCCTAAGTACTTATAAACGTCGTTCGTTTGAGCGAGAAGGGGGATGTGAAGCTACTCGTCCCCTTACTTCTAGACGTCCAGACGGATCTAAGATCTGTCAAACAGTCTCGTCGGGGAAACGAAGACTCGGTAAAGGTGCACGGGAACATGGACAGACACGACCGATCAAAATAAGGTGACTATCGACAGAAGTCGTAAGTCGTTCTTGAATCGTTTATAAAAACATCCTCATCCCCCGATACATCAATAATACAAGTACTGAATTGAAAAGAAAAGAAGGAAGGAAGGAGTAGTTCCGAAGAGGACGGAAGAGACCAAAGAGAAAGACCCGAAAAAAAAGGATAAAGAGAGACAGAAAGAGGACTGTGACATAGACACAGAGAGAGAGAGAGCATAGAAGACAGAGAGAAAAAAGGTAGACGGAGAGAGCAGTGTATAAATAATACACAATGGTGTACGGTCCGTGATCCAATCCCTTACCTCTAATGTGTCTAGGATTTCTTCCGTCAAATATGAAAGGACTCAAGAGTCCGATTGTCCATCCCCAACTCTCCTCCCCTTACGTACCTTTCTCATTACTACCGTTAAGCATTTCCACCTTCACGTTGCAATGTCATCTTGGTTCGTCATAAATTGAGACAGACTATCCCGGTCCTACTTCACTTTAAACTTGATTCAGAACTTCGTATTCGTCCTCAAAAATCCAGTTGTCAACCCCTTCCCGTCCTCTCTCCGGTAAGGTCTCCCCTATCACACACGCTTCCACACGTCCACTCTTTCATAGTTGTTAATACCTTTGCCGTTTGTCTTTTAAGTGAACCAGGTGAATCTTGGTCTTTGACTCCCACCTTGTGTCTCGTTACTACGAAAGTTAGGTGATCATTAGGAATGGACGTTTATATGTTGGTCACGAAAACCAAAAGACGGTTGTCAGTGGGACTTTATGTACATCACTCCGGTATATCCCTTCGACAAAAAGGGACATCAGACATAGGTACCACAACCCGTCTCCCCTTAGGAGATAGAGAGACTGGTCTCCCCAAATGCGAGAAAATTTTTAATTTTAATTTTCAGTTTACAACCTCTAAACTTCTATCGGTTATGTAATAAGGAATCGTAACAGAAAGAAACCCTAACTTTACTTTTAACTGGAAAAGGTCAGGACATCGGTAACGACTCAAAGGTTTAAACGACCGTATAACTAACGTCATGAAAGTGTCGTAGTAGAAAATCCTAAACTTTATTGAGTTGACCTTAAGGTAGTGAAACAAGTATCACTACGAAGGATTCCGGGTGAACTGAAACGTAAGGTCTTACAGACCGAGATCCACTCACTAGTGTGGTAATACTAATAGACCCAGTACTTCTAGAAAAAACATATCAAGAAGACACATAAGAACAGTGGAGAAGAATTATAGAAGACGAAGACAATCCAGGTACGGTAAAGACAGGAAATAACACGGGTGGAAACGTACTTTATAAGGGAACCATAGAGATTAAAAGAACTTCACTAGAGATCAGAAAGGGTAAAATAACAAAAGGAGATAAAGAAACGTAACTAGTGACACCTTCTGAAAGAATAGAGAGGAACGATAAGAAATCTTGAGACGTAAGTTTACCCATATAGAAAGAAAAAGAGGAAACGGAAAGTGAAGAGAAGAAAAGAGTGGATAAACATTCTCGGGGAGTCCGTTGGTAAAACGGAGAAAAACGTAAAGAAAAAGAACCCTTACCAGAACTAGTGACGGAGGACATGTTACAGTACTTGGAGGCAGGTATCAAGAAGTCCGTGAGATAGATAGTCTAGATTAGGGAACTTAGATAAACAATGAGGGTGACATATTAGTATTCCCTAAACTAAATCCAGTATGGACTTACGAGATCACCAAAAAGGATGAAAGAAGTTAAATTCAGACTTAAACCGTTATTCCTCAAGTACTAGACTCGGTATCAGTCGAGGACCAGAACAAAAACGACTGACATATCTCGAAGAGGGAGAAACCGACGTTTCTTATATTAGTTAGACTATAGCCATAACTGTTAGACCACTTCAGGTACACATCTCAGAAGAGAACACAACAACCTTCTCCCACAAACGATACTGGTCACGAAAGAGAACCGTTTTGAGATAATCGAAAACGGGGTGAAGCAAGACATGAGACTCCGGTTTAAACGGATAATGAGGTCCACAAAGAATTGAAGGATGAAAACGTAAGGTCAGGGGATATTACTTTTCCTGTAGAAAAAACCCAGAATAAAGATCCTCCAGAAGATCCAGAAGTATCTTAGTAAGTTGAAGTCGAAGAAGTCGTAATGGTCAGACCCGTATCCGAACCTAATGGCACTATAACTTACCAAACGGAATCTTTGCTTGTCTCTAGTAAGACAACAAAAACTCTGACGTTGGTTCATGACGTAAAGTCTGAGAAAACAACTGATACTACCGATGAGGTAAAGAAGATTCCCTAAGAACGGGTGTCATCATCTATATATTACCAGTAGACTCAATTTAAGTGGATAAGGTCAGGTAAGGTCAGGTAAAATCCTTCTTTTCGATACTGGTTGGATCTATCGTAAAATTTTTCGTCTCTGTAATGAAACGGTTGTTTCCAGGCAGATCAGTTTCGATACCAAAAAGGTCACCAGTACATACCTACACTCTCAACCTGACACTTCTTTCGACTCGTGACTTCTTAACCACGAAAACTTAACACCACAACCCCTTCTGAGAACTCTCAGGAGACCTGACGTTCCTCTAGGTCGGTCAGGTAGGATTTCCTTTAGTCAGGACTTATAAGTGACCTTCCTGACTACGACTTCGACTCTGAGGTTAGGAAACCGGTGGACGACGTTTCTTGATTGAGTAACCTTTTCTGGGTTCACGACCGTCCTCCTCTTTCCCTACTGTCTCCTACTCTTCCAATCTACCGTAGTGACTGAGTTACCTGTACTCAGACTCATTTGAGACCCTCAACCACTACCTGTCTCTCCGGACCACTCGACGTCAGTTACCCTAGTGTTTCTCAACCTATGTTGACTCACTGACTTGACTTGACTTGTGCAATAAGATGAAAAGGAAAGGTTAAGGAAGTTGGTTAACTCTCTCTTTCTTATTCCGTTTACCTTAAGACTTATAGGGGAAACAATCATTATGTCCAATTAAACCTCTGATACTGAATTTGGAAACCCTTATGACTCGAAGAATCGAAAAATAGGGTCTTGATTCCTCCAAGTAGATGGGTCAACATTTTATCCCCGAAGGAACGTTGGAACTCCTCTATCTCCTAGTCTGGTCTCGAGAACCGTTCCGTCCATCTTCTTACCCTTCTACTCCAGCTTCTGGAGTCATCAGAATGTTTAGTAAGGTGGGTGGTACCTTACTTTACTCATTCGTATACCCCTCTCCAGTACTCGATATCACTACTACAGGGTACCTTCGGACTTCGGTCCAATTATCTTCATACACAATAGAGAGAAGGTAGTGGTACTCTTTGACTGTACCCACTCTTCGTATACACTTTCCACTAGAACGCTAATAATAAAAAAAAAGACTTAGGGATCGGACTTGGTCACACCGTTCGTCTCTGTAGAAAACATTTTTTACAAACATTGACGGAAGAAAGAATCACATCTCCCTGTTACACAACTGGAGGGTCCTTAGAGGATCTAGACCTTGAGATCTAACATAAGGTAATTTTAATCACCTCTTTGAGATCGTAATAACAAGTTTTTGACACTCTCTGGGTCCAAAAATCCTCTCTAGATCTCAACTCGTGTTCTAAATTCCACACACCGTCACGTTAGAAAACTCGTCTGATATTTAAACCTTTGTTCCAAGAGTCCAACAACGGTTCTGAAGTTCCCAGACAAATTCTGAAAAACAAGACCGTTATAAATTGACGTGAACTAGTGTCATTGTTGAGGGGAGAGGTCGAGAGTTCCTGAGAAACGAAATGGAGACTATATCTAAAACAACCCCACAACACAAGGAACTTCTAATTCTGTCACTGAGACACGGTCGAAGTTCTACGGACGTAAAATCACAGGAACCAAAAAAAAAAAAAAAAAAATCTCTTTCAACTTTGTTCTGAATGTTAAATTAATCATTCCTCAACATTAGACAATCGTGTGGTGTGGAAATTATCGACGTCTCCGTACGGACCTCCCCTACCGCTGATACCAAAAGGTTTCTCTACGGTGACCCTAGGTCTTTTATATAACTCTGGGATTACGATGGAAAGACCAAGATACTGGAACTGAGGACACTGGAATGAGAACACCGACCTAAAGGAGTGTCAGAGACGAAATCTATGAATGAGGATGGGTCTCACCCGTAAACACCGAATACCTGAGATCAAAAGGGACTAGGACGAAAGGGAACTTCAACCACTGAGACGTCACAATCACTCGTGTGGTCAGGGAATGAACCACGACTGAGCAGCCCGTCTAAGGACCCGTCGTTGGAGTCTTTAAGACTACACAATTCAGACACTACACGGGGTTCTCAGAGTGGAACTTGATCGTGGGGGTCTCTAAGACTCTTTCCACTTTTACGAGTGAGGGTATACACCGGAACCAGATGGATACTAAAAAGACAGGAGTTCTGAGAGTAAATCCACGACTTTTGGACTTCCTTGTCCCGACGAGATCGAACTATACTCTACGTAAGGTACTACATGGACCTTCTTCTCTTACTTCGACCACTGCACGAAACACTAATTTCCCCATCGACTTAATACAACAATCGTACGTGAAAGGAATTCCAATACTCAAATACCTTACTAAGTCGAGACAGGTCAAGTTGCCTCAAGGGGAGTCCGAGACGTACTACCCCAGGTCAGGAGACTCTAGAATGTCAAATCTCCCCAGGGACCCTCTCATAACAAAGAGGAGAGGTACGTCAGACGGTTCTTCAACAACTGAAGACACCAACATAACAAATAATCCACTAAAAAAAAAAACCAAACTAATCATTAACCTTTACACTAGATGTCTTCAATGAAACTCTGGGAGAGACCTGGTGCACGGAGACAAATCCCTATAAACGGGTCTCTATATTTTGGAGAACTTTCCGATGGTACTCAGTAGAACGAAGTTCCCTGGGATAAATGAAGAGTTATCCCATAATTAGTATCCTGAAGACTTAAAGATTTTTACAAATATTAAAATAAAACAAAAGACTATAAGAAAATTAACTATAAGATTTAATAAGAGTACGAGGAATGCAAAAGATCTTATAAGAAAATGGACTCTGAGTAAAAACAACAAAAATTTTGAATGAAATGGTAAAATAGTCAGAAAAATTATGTAGTTAGATAAATTAACACAAAGTAAAGAACAACAACAAGTCAGTGATTCAGCACAACCTGAGACACTAGGGTACCTGACGTCGTGTGGTCCGGAAGGACAGAGAGTGATATAGGACCTCAAACGGGTTCAAACACAGGTAACTCAACCACTACGGTAGGTTGGTAGAGTAGGAGACGGAGGGGGAAGAGGAGGACGGAAATTAGAAAGGGTCGTAGTCCCCGAAAAGGTTACTCAACAGACAAACGGACTCCACCGGTTTCATAACCTCGAAGTCGAGGTTAAAACAGAAAGAATAAGTGAAAAATGTAAACTTAAGATAGATAAATAAAACTAGTAAAGTATCGATACTGAAAAATACTTGTCCTTTTGGCTTAACACCGACTTAGAAAACGTAAAAACAAATTATATCCTTTAATGAAAGTTCAATCTAAACAACAGGGTCAGAAATAACTGAACGAAACAGTAGTAGAACCAAGGGATAAATATGACAAAGTGAGTTCTTAACAAACTTTAAGTTTAACAAGTAACATACGACGGGAGTCCCTTCAAAATACTCTTCGATCACACAAATCTACCCACAACCGTACCACGATCGTACGGTCGATAAAAGTCATATCTGACCTAACGTTCCACCACACTGGTCTCCGGTCATTTTAAGGACTTTAACAATAATTTTTCTTTGTTTTTGTGAATACACGGAGTCACTTTCCGTATGATATACACCGTAATTTTTAATAATAAAAAATAACAAATACCACCCACTCTTTACAAATAATTGAAGGAGTCACAGGAAACTCCCTCGGCATTTCGTTCGAAGTGACACGTTGGTAACACAATATCTGACTTTACAGGACCTAATTAAAAATTCCAACGAAAAGAATCTTGTGAAACCTGGGGGTACGCTTCTGGATCTTTTTTTTAGACAAAGGTACTAGGGAGTTTACAACTGTGGTCAAGAGAGTGAACGTTTTGACGTCCAACACTAAATCATTTTTCTAAGACAAAAGTTCGTTTTCTTAGGTTTGTTATTTGAAGTCTATCCTCTCTTTGGTCCTGTCGACTTCCAAGACAATTCAGAGGTATTACGTAGGGACTTCCAGGTCACATGTAGGCACAAGGACGTTTCAGGAGCCGGACCAACCTTAGATAGTCTATGTAACAGACACCGTGGTCAAGGACGAGACCCAACAGTCTCTAGACACAAGTAGGTGTTTCGTGAAAAGCCTGGGCGAAGACAGGTATAGGACCAGACCACTACAGGGATTTGTCTAAAATAGAGGGTATAAACTTTCTCTTATCCTTCGACCTAAAATCTGTGTACGATGTATGAAACCTATTTAGTACAGAAATGGAAATGTGCCCACAAACAACGACTCCTAAATACATGTGAGTCCGTAGGACAGGAGGGTGAATTCCATCTTTACTATCGGAATAAAATTTTTTTAGACGGTTGAGTGGAAAACATTGTTAACAATTGATAGTTACTCATATATATGTATAAAAAACCAGGCGGATCGTAGAAATACAGGAAGAAATCTAATTACACAGATATAGATATACACAGATATAATCAATCCAAAGAGGTCTCTTTGTCTTGGTTATAGAGATAGTCGAAATAGAGTTCTCTCTAAAATTACTTGACCGAGAACTTTATCAACCTCCAACCGTTCGGATTTTTAGTATTCTATCCTTCGTTCGATCTCTGACCCTTTTTGACTGCAAAGGCGAACTCAGACTTATGTCGGACCTCCGTATTTAGGGAGAAAGAGCCTTCCCCCTTTCCTCTCCCACCTGTTCGTCAGTCAAAAAAGGAAGAGAATTCCTGAAGTTGACTAACCTCCTCTGGGTGGGACTAGTAAAACGAAATAAGTCTCACATGACTAATTTAATTAGAATAGATTTTTTATAGGATTATCGTTGTACTGGTTTATAGACCCAGGACACCGGGTCGACTCCACTGTATATTTTAATTGGTAGTGTATAGGGTGGAACGAAAACCTCTTGACGAAAGGACAGGTACACGAAACCTACCCCGGGGAGTAAAAACAAAAGTTCTCACTCGTACGCTACGTCCGAGTCTGTTAGTCGTATTTTAATTGGACTAGTCTCCCTGACGAAGTTCCTACCTGTTGTTGGTTTAGGTCCGGTTACTCTCGGGAAGGACCCTAAAGACGATCTTGATGGTCCTTACTCCACGATAAGAGTCTCAGATCCACGATTCCGGTTCATTCGAACCGAGATGTCCCCGGTAGAAACGAGGGTTATCCCTTTCAGACCAACTTTTAATTCGGTTGGGTCCCCTTTCTTTCGTCCCGACTCTCTTCCTCTTGGTCTCTTGTAATGAACGTCCATAAGTCAAGTCAAGTCAGTGAGTCAGCACAGACTGAGAAACACTGGGGTACTTAGTGTCGTGTGGTCCGGAGGGACAAGTAGTGGTTGAGGACCTCAGGTGGGTTTGGGTACAGGTAACTCGACCACTACGGTAGGTTGGTAGAGTAGGAGTAGGGGAAGAGGAGGACGGGAGTTAGAAAGGGTCGTAGTCCCAGAAAAGTTTACTCAGTTGAGAAGAGTAGTCCACCGGTTTCATAACCTCAAAGTCGAAGTTGTAGTCAGGAAGGTTACTTGTGGGTCCTGACTGGAGGAAATTCTACCTGACCTACCTAGAGGAACATCAGGTTCCCTGAGAGTTCTCAGAAGAGGTTGTGGTGTCAAGTTTTCGTAGTCAAGACACGAGTCGAAAGAAATATCAGGTTGAGAGTGTAGGTATGTACTGGTGCCCTTTTTTGTATCGGAACTGATCTGCCTGGAAACAACCGTTTCATTACAGAGACGAAAAGTTATACGACAGATCCAACCAGTATTGAAAGGAAGGTTCCTCATTCGAAGAAAATTAAAGTACCGATTTTAGTGGTAGCCGTCACTAAAACCTCGGGTCTTTTTATTTCAGTCGGTGACAAAGGTGACAAAGGGGTAGATAAACGGTACTTTAATATATTTGTAATAAACTTTTGGACTAAGGTCGACGGAACTAGGTACCTAAATAAAAAAAATTCAATATATTTCATTATATAGGGAAAAGAACGATTTCGATTAACTTAGACTCAAAGACAGTGACCGTTGACGTTATCAAGACTAATTATGTGTTAGACGACTCGTTACAAGATCCACGAAGGGTCTTTGTTGGTGAAAGTTGTTTAAATCGACAAAGAAAAGTATAAGCAGAGATGTGTCGATTTGTTATACGGAAGTGACGATAAAGAACTAACCAACTAAAATCAGTCATCACTAACTAAAGGACAATTCCACTGCCTAAGGGAGAGGTAAAGAGGGAGGGACGAAGGTTGGGAAGATATCAATGTTACAAGTCAATTTAGCGATCAGTCCTCAATGTAATAAGACTGAAACCGGTTCTAGTTAAATGAGACATATTATCCTTCATCGTTTTAGAAGATTGTTCCGTTTCCTAATTTTTTATTAACTCCTGCTTAAAATATTCTAAGAAATGTTGTGTAGTCCATTTGAGCTTCTTTTGTCTCTTACACATACTTTAAGATCAACAATTTAAAAGACATCCTTCATTCCGTTGGGACTGACTACAGACGACAGACACGTGGTGTGGGACATAACCATAAATGACTAGAAAAACCACGAATGGTATTGGGATACCTAAACACAACGAAAGAGGAAAAGGACCTACTCTTTTGACTCCCAGTCTCTTCTAGTAGTAAATACACTTCGTTTTTTGTTTGTTTGTTTGTTTGTCTACAGTAGTAGGAAAACTTATTATACCCTCGTTAGGCACATGAGTATTTTCTTTCCGTTTAGGAATAAATCCTTTTGGTTGAATCAATACCTTATTTCCGTGTCCCTATGTCATTGTCCCCGAGTTAAACGAGTCGAGACTGACTCGGAAATAAAACTTATTCATATCGCCTACTGAGACATAATACTATGGGTCCATAATACCCTAAACCCGACCAGTTAGGGTAAAACAGAAGAAAATAAAAAATTTGATACAAAATTTTGCTAATAAAACGAAAAATTGTAAAAACCGGTACGACACACCGTGTGTCCTAGAATCAAGGGACTAGTCCCTGACTTGGGTGTAGGGGACGTCCCCTTCACGTCTCAGAATTGGTGACCTGAGAATTGGTCCCTTAAGGGTCTAAGGTAAATTTTGGTCATTCTTAAGTCGGAACATCGTGGTCACTGATAATACTCCCCGACTTGATCCCCAAACCGTTATCCAAGTCATTTTGGATTTCCCTTTCGATTTGGAAAGTAAACCTTTAGTCATCTTGAGATTCTTCTAAGTTCTCTACAAAGTTCACACCAACTCCAACACCTTCTCAACCCCTTCGTCGACCTAAGTCTCTACCAGCTCCCTGGAACAATATGATCTTTCGAGATCTCGACAACAGATCTCCGGACTTAACTTTAAGTCTAGGTCGTCATTGAACGAACACACTAGAATCCGTTGAGTGAATTAGAAAAAAGGTAAAGGAATGTACATCTTATCAACATCTTTAACGGTAGAACGAAGGTGATGTGATAACAATACTCTTTGTTTACTCTATATACACTCATTGACTCCTCGTTACCACAGTTATATTCACATTCGACACAAGGAGAGTCCCATAGGTTCCAGGCCATCCCGTATAGATGGCTACTAAATAAATATGCGGACCGGTAGGGTGTGGGACTTTTTTCCGAATAAAATCTTTTTCTCTTTCGACTTCATATATTCAAACCAAGTTCTCATTACCGGTAACCCTCCCATAGGACTAAGGATCGTGCTGTATTGAACAGATAGGACCCCCTCCCTACCCAACGCCCATCAAAGGTTAATTATTCGTTCGCCTATGATTTTCGATATCGAAGAAAGTTTACGGATCGTTTACAACTCTGGTGTACCTTTAAGAGTCGTCCAACCACCGACGTCAGTGTCGTCACTATCCTTTACTGGAGACCACAGTAAATGTCGTGAAATACGGGGAAATAGTACACTTGAGACCGTTAGCGGTCTCCTCTACTCCCGAGGACTCGCTCCCACCCGTACGGTCCCTCGGAGTGGTCGCTTCCGAAACCATCCTAGAACTATCGACGTTGTTGACGTCGAAAAAGTCTCACTTATTTTCACTCTTTCCTCCCTTCACTTTTCCTCCAATCAAGTTCCTCGTGTACCTCGTGTTGGGGTCCCTTATTGACGACACTGTCGAAACTTCCATCTACCTTTCATACCAGTCTCTCGGTAGATCCCTTTGACCCCTCGTCTCGTGGGGGACCACAAATGGTAAAATACTAAAAATGATATTAGAATTAAAGTAGGGACGTCCTTTCCTGTCCTTTGAACTCGCCATAAACAATCCATCGATACGTTTACCTTCCCTAGTAATACTTCCGTAAAATGTTCAAGCAAACACAAAGACACACGATCCAACTAGAGGCTTACACATCTTTCATCCCTGGGTCTCGGTCTTTCGAAAATAAAAAACAAGTTTTTTATTTTGACGTATGAAACCTAGAGCCTAAACGGAGAAGTTCAAAATAATCCAAAAGTAAATACATACAGTCTATACGTTTACTGTGGTGGGAATACCGTCTTTCACTTCTCCTTGATTTTTCGGAGAACTACTTTCACTTTCACCTCTCACTTTTTCAACCGAATTTCGAGTTGTAAGTCTTTTGCTTCTAGTACCGTAGACCAGGGTAGTGAAGTACCCTTTATCTACCCCTTTGTCACCTTTGTCACAGTCCGAAATGAAAAAACCCGAGGTTTTAGTGACGTCTACCACTGACGTCGGTACTTTAATTTTCTGCGAATGAGGAACCTTCTTTTCAATACTGGTTGGATCTATCGTATAAGTTTTCGTCTCTGTAATGAAACGGTTGATTCCAAGTAGATCAGTTCCGATACCAAAAAGGACACCAGCACATACCTACACTCTCAGCCTGACACTTCTTTCGACTCACGGCTTCTTAACTACGAAAACTTGACACCACAATCTCTTCTGAGAACTCTCAGGGAACCTGACGTTCCTCTAGGTTTGTTAGGTAAGACTTCCTCTAGTCGGGACCCTAAAGAAACCATCCTTACTACGATTTCGACTTTGAGGTCATGAAAAACCGGTGGAGTACGCTTCTCAACTGAGTAACCTTTTCTGAGACTACGACCCTCCCTAACCCCCTTCCTCCTCTTCCCCTGCTGGCTCCTACTCTACCGACCTACCGTAGTGACTGAGCTACCTACACTCAGACATACTTGAGGCCCTCAATCACTACCTGTCCCTCCGGACCGCACGACGCTAAGTACCCCAGAGTTTCTCAGCCTGTGCTGACGCGCTGACTTGACTTAACTTGACTACAGTCTAACTCCGAAACATTAGTCTTACAAGCTTATGACTTCAATTGACACAGTAGTTTGACTTATCTTTTACGTCCAATTTAGGTCCAATGACACGTAAGTAAGTTGTTTATAAACGACTTTTGTGTGGTCCATTTCACGGTCCTTCAGTGAGTCAATATATAAGTGAATTCCTTGTAAATCACTCGTGGAACAAGAACAGTGACCCTATGACACTTCTGTTCTTTTTGTTACAGTGACGAGAGTACTTCGAATTAAATTTACTTTTCTCGTCAGTTAGTTGTTTCTTTATTTATAATGTATCGTCATTCAAGGTACGTCTTTTGAATAATTCCCCTTATACTGTCTCCCGTTGATCCACCGACGAAATCTGACCTTGTAGTCTCCTCCACTGACGACTATAACCTTACGACTCTTCCTAAGTCGGTAAACCTCCCTCCAACCCCAGTCTCGTAGACTTCGTCTCTTGTACTTCTGTTTCGAGTACCTAGGATTCTGAACCTACTTGAACAGGATAACGTGCTTGTCTTTTCGGAATTTTACTCCAACCGTACCGTACTCCAATTTTTTCTTCTGTACCCAGTCTAAAACAGCCTGAAACCTTTAGTCCGCTTTCCCAGACCCAAAATAACATTGACACTAGACACCAACAACACGTCTCTTCGTGAAACCCAATGTCATCGTCTTCGTCCCCAGAACGGACCTCTTAGGGTCCCTGCCGTCTCGGACCACCCGACGGCAGACACCCTAGCGTGTCTCAGCTTGTGCTGACTTCACTGAATCGTCGTCGTCGTCGTCTTCGTCCTACGACACTGTCATTGTACCTACTCTTTACTACTCCCCCACTGGTAACTACTATCGTTACTTCTACCACCTTATCTTCCTAAGTCCTATATTTAATCGTCCATCTCGACTGACCTAAACGGCTATTCCAGAATACACCCCCTTTCCCCATAATCTTCTCTGTCTTGACTTCCCATTGAGGAACTTCTATCTTACACTTGGTTCTATCCGTACTAGAACCTGATTTCAGACAAGTATTTAGACTTCGTTATAAGTCTCCCTTGTAGAGTAGGACCCTATGAGAGGAATCGTTTCCTTTCCCAGTCCAAACATGGGTCTTGGTGGAGTGAGGGTAAGAGGGGAGGGGAATAAGGATCTCGGATGATTTTCTATTTCAAAACAAGAATTCTTTTACGTTCTTATTTCGTCTTTGTGACACAGACTCAAGGGTCTTTAACGAACGAACGGTCCGAGGCCGTTTCTCAGATAAGAAAAATAGTCAATCTCCCAGGTGACTTTTCTCGTTGTCGGAAGGAAAGGGTGCTCACACGGTCGGTCCTCCACCGTTACGGTAAAGGAAAGGAGAAGGATCATAATAATGGAACCCTCGGACGGAAGTAAGTGTCAACTCTTTCCCAACTCTCTGAGGACCCTAAACCACACTTCTAGGACTCAAACTGGAGACCGAGGTGATGAATCACCGACAGACACGTACTGGAATCCATTGAAAGGGTCCCGAGTCAAAGAAATGGATATTTTAGATTGTGGTCGACCGTAAAGGGGTGGAGACCAAGGGTCCTCACTAGTTATAGGACTGAAGTTTGTGGTGACAGATCACGATGAACAACATCTTGGAGTATTTTTAACTGAGATACAGACCGAAGAAAACACACACACACATTAAATCTGAAATGTCGAATAATCAACATAGTAATTGAGTCAGCCATTTCTTAGGTAGACGTCACGTCCTCTGGACCCAAGTAGGGACCCAACCTTTCTAGGAGACCTCTTCCTTTACCGTCGAGTGAGGTCGTAAGGGTGGACCTCATAGGGGTACCTGTCTCCTTGGACCGCCCGACGGCAAGTCCACTAGTGTTTCTCAGCCTGTACTGATTCGTGTCGTGTCGTATGTTAAAATTCATTTATCTGAAACTCTTGTATGTGACCCTCATAATTTGTCTACTACCATTATAACTACTTTTACAAGTTCAAAATGTATTCCATCATTCTCTGTGACGACTGTGATAGTAGCGGGGTTTAAACATGTAAAGTATATTCTCATTTTTCTTAAGTACCGTAGGAAGTATTCGGATACTTGGTACTATGTGGACTTGTTAAAGTTTTGAAGTTTCGTTTTGTTTCGTAAAGAAAATGATCGTCAAAGTCACAGAAAGTTTTTATTCGTTGTCGTCTTTGATTACGTTCTAACATTTCGTTAATATGAGGTTAATTTTTCTCGTCTAAGTATTTTTGATATGTGTGTTGAGGTTTTGTTTTCAACCGTATAAGGTCACCAGGACTTAAAAAAAAAATGTAAATAAAAAATTTTAAATAAAAATTAACATCCTATTAACGAAATATTACAAGACAACCAAAGACGGTACGTAGTTGTACTTAGTCGGTATACATATGTGTACACACAGACCGAAGAAAACGAGTCATAATACAACGAACCTTGACACCCAAACAAAAAAAAAAAAAAAAACAAAGAAACATACTTAAGTAGAGTCAAAGAGATAAGAAAACAGCNAAACGAGTCATAATACAACGAACCTTGACACCCAAACAAAAAAAAAAAAAAAAACAAAGAAACATACTTAAGTAGAGTCAAAGAGATAAGAAAACAGCCACCCGTGAACCGAACCAAGGGTCAATTTTATTACGAAGATTGTGGGTCGTCGACCGAAAACCACTGACACAAATGTGGTGAGACACCTCATGTATAGGTCCTCACGACCTAGGACAAAAGATTTCGACAACCTAGTTAAATACGAGGGTAGTCGTGACATGCTCTCGAGGTTGGCACAGTGTGTTACTGAAACATAACAGTCCCAAATACCATCGGTAAGATTACTATACATAACAATAAATAATGTCGAAATTAACGTAAAGATACTACTGATTACTACGACTTATAGAAAAGTACCCGAATAACAAATAGATGGAAACATTGAATTTATAAAACGGAGTGTTTATTTTACCTCATAGTCATCATGGACAGGGTTCCCGATACTCCACTGTCTCCTTTCATTACTCGCAAGTCGAAGATCGTATCGTAGACGGATTAAAATTCACTAACCCTGTACGACGGTATTGTTTAATGGTGTGTGACCCCAGAATCTTCTGGTATAATAGTAGGTATACAAAACCTCCCAGTCTCAGACTTTACCCAAAGAGACCCGATGTCAGTCCCACAGTCGTCCCAAAGGAAGACCTACAAGATCCCTTCTAAGGTAGAGGGACGGAAAGGTCGAAGACCTCCGACAGACATAAGGAACCCAACACCCGGGGAAAGTAGAAGTTTTGGTCGTTGTCATGGTGAAACTGGAGATTGGACCTGTTACCCTCTTCCTAACCCTTTCGACCCCTTCGTCAGGTATGGGTGTCCTCCTTACCGTCCCAGAGACCGGACAAACCCCCGTCACTTATCATTCCCTACGTTACCACTCACCTAACTGTAACCTCAAAACCGTCTAGACTTCGTAAACCTTTCAAAGAGGTTCCATTCTTTCTTGGTAATGTCCGAAACTTTCCCGACTACTGCACAAGGTTCTCTATCACTAAACTCTTTCGATTAACTCGAGTTCCCGTCCTGACTATTACTTCTACTTACTCCGACTCCTGACCCCCAGGTCAATCTACTGACAACGACATCACGACCACACTCCAATTGTCCAGTCGTCGACCCGACTCCCTTTACCTTTCCTTTCCTTCTCCGCCCAGGAATTCTTGACTTCCACCGACCTACACCCCCTCTCTCTCGCACCTTCCTAATTTATTTCAAAACAGAGTCCACTGTTCATAATGATCCTCCCCGTCCTAGGTTGTGCCCCACACCGTCACTACTTCACTCACAATCGACATTTCTAAAGTACCGTCAAACGTAGTACAGGTGTTTGGACAAAAATTATGTCATCATAAACCATTGAAACGTCATCTTTTCTTTGAGCCGAACGTCAGCCGTACTCAGTCAAGAAAGTTTACTCTATTTTGAGATTATGAAATTATGAATGACTCGGGAGCTTTCTAGAAGGGTGACAGTAGACACAATATTCGTAAGTGGATCCCGTCCTCTCCCACAAAAAAGGAGGGTACTTCACGGATCTACTTTTCTTCAAGTGATTATTAGTTTTCCTTCTGATTTTAAGATTAGGGAGAGAACAGGACTTTCCCTTTCTCCACATTTTCGTGTCACGTCGGAAGAGAAAGTAGACTTGGGGGCTCCGGTCACGTATTCCTGACTCGCACTCGACACCCCTATTACTTACCTCGATGAGGACTTCTGTGTCTATGTACACCGATCTAGTAAGGTCTCCCCGTGCCGTTCTAGGGACCATACTTGTCCCTCTATCTTATGGTTTTTCTGGGGGTCCGGACTGTACCCCTCCTACTAGTTTTAAGAACTCTTAAGGGTCTCTCGTAAAATCATAAACTCGTGAAAGCGGTTTGGTGGTTAAACCGGGGGGAATCGGTCCACCTAACTTACTCACTCACTCACTCACTCACTTTTAGCGAGTCAGGACAGGCTGTGAAACACTGGGGTACCTGATATGTCAGGTACCTTAAGAGGTCCGGTCTTATGACCTCACCCATCGGAAAAGGAAAAGGTCCCCTAGAAGGGTTGGGTCCCTAGCTTGGGTCCAGAGGGCGTAACGTCCGTCTAAGAAATGGTCGACTCGGTGTATTTCACAGGGTCCACCACGATCACCATTCTTGAGCGGACGGTTACGTCCTCTGTATTCTCTGCACCGAAGCTAGGGACCTAATCCTTCTAGGGGACCACTTCCCTTTACTGTTGGATGAGATCATAAGAACGGACCTCGTAGGGTCCCTGTCTCCTCGGACCACCCGATGTCAGGTACCCCAGCGTGTCTCAGTCTGTGCTGACTTCACTGAATCATGTGTACGTGCTCGTAGAAACAATCTCTACTTATGTTTAGGAAGAAAGAGGGTCACGAACGACTATACTTATCTCATCTCTGTCGATCTTATTGGAGGCATATAAAAGAACTGAGAGAGGTTTCAGTGTCCTTCCCCCGGGTACGCCGGGACCGTCGACGTCAGTTGATAACGTGGGTGGCGAGTGGGGCTCCCAGATACAACCCATACCGAACACTGTCAGGACGACCCGCCGACCCATGACTTTCGCCGGGACACTACCCAATCTCGACTAAGGACGGGACAGTAACGCACCAGACTAGCATACAGAGTGTTATGGTCCTTTTTTTTTTATGGGGTTCAGTAGGCTCTTTAATAATCGAAAGAGTATGTCTACAACGGGTTTGACTCCCGTCGAGGGCAAATACGGACAAAGGCCTGTATTAATTCGCACAGGACCAAGCCTACTATTTGTTATGTCAGTGGGAGGTGACACAGTAGGACAGAGTGACACGTCAATTAGACAGAAATCTATACCCAATCGACTTGGGTCTTCAGGGAATACGGGTCTTGAAGGGAAAACGAGACGGACGGTTTCTCAGTAGGAGCACCTAAGGTATAATTCTCTCCCACTGAGTCTGGAGTCTGACCAGGGAGATCTTCCCGAGGGTTCTCTCGACGTGGTACTGACCGGTCCGCGACTGAACAAGAAGGCAAATATGCACACCCCTTTACTCTGAATGAGTAAACAGAGAGGACAACGGGACTCAGGACTAGTGTAATGAATCTCCTTCACACACTCAGAACGAGTTCGACTAACGACGATCAAAACCCTCTCCCCTCCCCTCCTCCAACGGTGGTGGTGGGATCAGGAGAGTCCTCTGAGGACCTTCCGACTGAGAGTTCGGAACTAAGAAAACAGGATTAATACATGTCAGATTGTTCTATGGTCTTCATACATCGGTAAATTACTCTTTATTTGCGTTAATGTTCTCGGATTCTCACTAAAGTTAGAACACCGACACGAGGTTCGGAAAGACCTAAAATGACTCATCTGGTTTAAAACAAACAGTCGGTCTTTACGACGAACGTCAATTGGTTGAGGTTCCGTGGTAAAAGGGGAGACTCCAATAAATATTAAAAAAGAAGAAAAATAATCCTTAATTAAAATATTTTGTCAGAATATTTCTGTAAAAATATTCCTTAAAATATTCTCATTAATAATGGTTTTAATTCTACTCATTAATACTGGGTGTCAATTGAATCTTTTTACTGAACGAAAGTACTCCTTCGTCTTTAATAACGATAGATGGAACATATCAGAAGTCCGAACGTTAATTAACCAGAAACCACCTTCCTTCGTCGTCGAATCGAATTTTACCAAGGGACCTAACTAATATCAGTGTAAAGATCCGTCTTAGAACTTCTTACACAAACACATTTGTAGACATAAATCTTCATACCTGTAGGTGAAGTCACTAATCATATTGATGTAATTATTACCGTCTTTTTACCAGTGTAGATTTTTTAAATCATATTGTTTATACAAGAACCCAAAATTTTGGGAAAAGAGTTTTTTCAGGGTTTTACTGGAAAAGTTAAATGGTGGAAGGTTGTATTTAAAGATCGAAGGTAGTTTCTATTTTCGATACGAAAAACGGAGGAGTTAAATGAATCATTATGAATCCCTAATGGAACACAAGACACTCTCGGTCCGTCGGAAAGTTAATAACTCGTTCGATGAGTCGTTCCCCTCTAGTGAAACCACCAGGGGTCTGTAAAATACGTTCGGAAAGTAAATAAATCCAGAAGGGAACACCAAGTCGACCATTTCTTAGATGGACGTTAGACCCTCTTGACCCAAACTAGGGATCCAACCCTTCTAGCGGACCTCTTCCCTTTCCGATGGGTGAGGTTATAAGACCGGATCTCTTAAGGTACCTGACATATCAGGTACCCCAGTGTTTCTCAACCTGTGTTGACTCACTGAAAGTGAAGTAAATATATTCCGTCTCGGAGACTACCTAACGTTTTTACCGGTCTTTAACGACGTGGTGAATATAAATTTCGAAAGCTGTAGTGAAGTGGTCAAGTCAAGTCAAGTCAGCGAGTCAGCACAGGCTGAGAAACGTTGGGGTACTTAACGTCGTGCGGTCCGGAGGGACAAGTTGTAGTTGAGGGCCTCAAGTGAGTCTGAGTGTAGGAAACTCAGCCACTACGGTAGGTTGGTAGAGTACAAGACAGCAGGGGAAAAGGAGGGCGGAGGTTAGGGAAGGTCGTAGTCTCAGAAAAGGTTACTCAGTTGAGAAGCGTACTCCACCGGTTTCATGACCTCGAAGTCGAAATCGTAGTAAGGAAGGTTTCTTTAGGGTCCCGACTAGAGGAAGTCTTACCTGACCAACCTAGAGGAACGTCAGGTTCCCTGAGAGTTCTCAGAAGAGGTTGTGGTGTCAAGTTTTCGTAGGTAAGAAGCCGTGAGTCGAAAGAAGTATCAGGTTGAGAGTGTAGGTATGTATTGATGACCTTTTTGGTATCGGAACTGATCTGTCTGGAAACAACCGTTTCATTACAGAGACGAAAAGTTTTACGAGAGATCCAACCAGTATTGAAAGAAAGGTTCCTCATTCACAGAAAATTAAAGTACCGACGTCAGTGGTAGACGTCGTTAAAACCTCGGGTTTTTTTATTTCAGTCGGTGACAAAGGTGAAAAAGGGGTAGATAAAGGGTACTTCACTACCCTGGTCTACGGTACTAAAAGCAAAAGACTTACAACTCGAAATTCGGTTGGAAAAGTGAGAGGAGAAAGTGAAAATAGTTCTCCGAAAAATCAAGGAGAAGTGAAAGACGGTATTCCCACCACAGTAGACGTATAGACTCCAATAACGCTAAAGAGGACCGTTAGAACTAAGATCGAACACGAAGAAGGTCGGGTCGTAAAGAGTACTACATGAGACGTATATTTAATTTATTCGTCCCACTGTTATATGTCGGAACTGTATGCGGAAAAGGATAAACCTTGGTCAGACAACAAGGTACAGGTCAAGATTGACAACGAAGGACTGGACGTATATCCAAAGGGTTCTCCGTCCAGTCCACCAGACCATAAGGGTAGTCAAATAAAAGGTGTCAAATAACACTTGTAGTGAAGTATGGTGGAGGGTAATTCTTCTTAGAAAGAGAGGAGGAACGTAGACCTGATCGAAACCGGTTTCTCTGTTATCGTTCGTCTCTGAACGTTTTGTGGACACGTATTCCAGAACGGGAGAACGACAAGAACCCCTGAACTCGACGGTATACTTCGGACCGATGGGAAGATCCTCTATTCTCTGTATACCGAGTTAGTTGGACCAGAGGGGTCTTCGATCAACTGAGGGTCCTCGGGTTAATGGGTCGACTGAGCGACAACGAGTGCAAACACACTCACTCGGGATGAGTCTAGACATCTTTTTGGTAGGTTGACTCGGGTCGGGTATAACGACTGGTAGTCCTGACACTCAATGTATTGTGACCACAAAATCCGGTGATTCAACCCTCACTAAACGATGTGTCGCTAAGGTTTACTATATGGAGAAACGACCGAACTTTAGAGAACGTACCTCTCGGTTGGGTTTCTCCCTCTTTGAATGAATGATCCGTTTACGATACACGGTCTGAGTTACGAAGTCTATGTCATATAGTAAATTTGGATGTTTTATCCATAATTGCCAAAGGTAAATTTTTATCCATTTGACACTGAATCCTTGTAATAATAGAACGGATTGGAACGTTCACCCCCATTGATCCTTAAGGTTTGATCCTTAGGAACAAGTAGGATTAAATCGAGACGGATTTTTGTCTGAAACTTAATTCCTAAGTTCGTGTTAATCAAATAAACCCTACACTTCCTGTTCACTCTTTTACTCCTCTTCCTTCTGTCTGTCACTTCCATTGAATTGATCATTCGATGATCGCATCCGTTGACCGGGTAGAAGTAAGACACATCATGTACGTAGTCGCGAGGTGGGTTCCCCTCTCCCCCGAACTCATAAATACGAACTTGAGGACATCAGTAACCAACTACCGTAGATCTCCCGTCACGCGTACACACCCCACACCTGTACCCCTGGACCAAAACCGTCAATGCTCTTAGTAGGTCGTCATTCCATGTCGACCTTAAGAAAAGAAAGACATTTATACCGACGCCGTCTAGAATCAACCCCGTACACCCTAGACCAAGGGACTGGTCCCTCACTTAGTTCAAGGGGACGTGACCCTCAGAATTGGCGATCTGGTGGTCCCTTCGGGACCTTAAGAACCACACACGACTTCACGACCCACGCTTCGAGATGCCTGATCAGTCGCTTTCCGGAGGGTTCTACTTCGGGAAAAACCAAGTGAACAATGGTAAAAAAGTAGAGGTATTTTAATAAGATGATATACTCATCTCTGTCTCCTTCCCCCTGTCTCTCTCTGTGTGTCTCTGTATCTCTTTCTATAAACGATGGATTTTGTAAATCACTAAATTTCGGTCGTTTAACAAAACACCACTTACAACCTTAGAAACACCAGACTCGAATCCGACTTTCGATCAGTTGGTACACTTCCCCTTGTCTTAAACTCGAGGGGGTTTTACACAGAAACCGTATACCTAATAGAACTCAACTAATAAAGTTCTTTGAAGTCTGTGTCCTCTTTGAGACTTTTAGAACCTGACATATAAAGGGGAAAACATTTTCTGTAAATGTAATCTTCCCTTTGGAGATAAACATTCCCACAAGAGAAACGTACCTTTCTCTTCCTACTGATTTGTTCTTTAAGAAAAGTTACTTTTTCAATGGATGACTTCTGTTTAGACACGAAAAGGACCAGGGAGGGTATTGACGGAAGAGATCGACCTACACCATACATTCTACCATTGAACCAGGGAAAGTCTCTCAATGAGTCAAAAGGATCCATAGAAGGGACAAATGTCTTCCTTATGTATGATTGGAAAAATGACGACAATAAGACATAATGTCCCTCCAGAGTCGGTTCTCGGATCTTCCATCTCCCATTTTATAAAAGGGACAGGATGAGGACATTGCAATTATTACTTATTATCGTTTGTTGGTCGTTTTCTTTTTGAACATGAAGGACAAGAGGAGGTGATAAACGGAAAGTCCGTCCTTTGAGAAATTTGTATAGACTATAACAATGTTAATCAAACAAACGAATAAACAAGAAGATAGTATAGTAAATCCGTTCATCTACTCGTGATATTCGTCGTGATGACCCGCGATTCAATGAGGGGATTTGGGTCGTACATACCAATAGACATGAATCAAGTCAAGTCAAGTAAAGTGAAGTCAGCGAGTCAGTACAGGGTGAGAAACGTTGGGGTACCTGACGTCGTACGGTCCGAAGGGACAGGTAGTGGTTAAGGGTCTCGAATGAGTTTGAGTACAGGTAACACAATCACTACGGTAGGTTGATAGAGTAGGAGACAACAGGGGAAGAGGAGGGTGGAAGTTAGAAAGGGTCGTAGTCTCAGAAAAGGTTACTCAGTTAAAAAGCGTAGTCCATCGGTTTCATAACTTCAAAGTTGAAGTCATAGTCGGGAAGGTTACTTATAAGTCCTGACTAAAGGAAATCCTACCTGACCAACCTAGAGGAACGTCAGGTTCCCTGAGAGTTCTCAGAAGAGGTTATGGTGTTAAGTTTTCGTAGTTAAGAAACCGTAAGTCGAAAGAAATATCACGTTGAGAGTGTAGGTGTGTACTGATGACCTTTTTGGTATCGAAACTGATCTACCTGGAAACAACCGTTTCACTACGGAGACGAAAAATCTTACAACAGATCCAACCAGTATCGAAAAGAAGGTTCTTCGTTCGAAGAAAATTAGAGTACTAACGTCAGTGGTAGACGTCACTAAAACCTCGGGGGGGTTTATTTCAGAGAGTGACAAAGGTGACAAAGGGGTAGATAAACGGTACTTCACTACCCAGACCTACGGTACTAGAATCAAAAGACTTACAACTCGAAATTCGGTTGAAAAAGTGAGACGAGAAAGTGAAAATAGCTCTTCGAGAAATCAAGAAGAACCGAAAAACGGTATTCCCACCACAGTAGACGTATAGACATGAATCCTTCTTTCGTTTACGTCATAGTAGAGTAAGTACTCACCCTAGGAACATCCTAATCGGACGAACCCGACGGTATTGTTCTATGGTCTCTAGCTCATCGGACTTGCTCTCCAAATAAAAGAGTGTCAAGACCCCGGACCGTCAGGTACCAGTCACCGAACCGCCCAAACCAGAGAGGGCTCCGGCTAGACCGGAACGTCCGTCGTCGGGAGAACGCCACAGGAATGTCCCAGCAAAGAGAAGAAACTACGTAGGGACCACAGAGAAGGAGGAGAACGTTCCTGAGTTGGGTTGACCGGAGTAATATGGAAATAGTGAAGAAACTTTCAGAGAGAAAGGTTTGTGT
Source organism: Capra ibex (assembly GCA_006410555.1). Taxonomy (NCBI): domain Eukaryota; kingdom Metazoa; phylum Chordata; class Mammalia; order Artiodactyla; family Bovidae; genus Capra; species Capra ibex. The sequence goes on along the minus strand of SJYO01052474.1, from coordinate 13,918,017 downwards.
CAGTGTCACAAATCTTCGGTGGGTCTACTGGAGTAAATTAATGGACACATTTCTAGCATAAAGGTCTTTACCAAGGTAAGATTCAATTATCCCCAACCCTGAAGTTATCTACTTAAAACACCCCTGTGTTGAGTCGAAAATAGTGAACATGTGTTTAGGTGAAAATAACTCTTCAGAGTAAATAAGTCATCTAGAAGGTATAGTCTTACGATACAAATAGAAAGACAAGGGAGGAGGTACCGTTAGTCTTTCAGGACTACTATCTAAAACCGAAGTACACAACAGTAAAGACAAAATAAGTCTCTTAAAATCTCTCTAAGGTGGAACCCCTTTTCACTTATTTTTAAAGTAGAAGACACTATCAACCCTTTCCTTTTATAAAACACTCCTCTTATTCAGTTTTACATGGGNTTAGGTGAAAATAACTCTTCAGAGTAAATAAGTCATCTAGAAGGTATAGTCTTACGATACAAATAGAAAGACAAGGGAGGAGGTACCGTTAGTCTTTCAGGATTACTATCTAAAACCGAAGTACACAACAGTAAAGACAAAATAAGTCTCTTAAAATCTCTCTAAGATGGAACCCCTTTTCACTTATTTTTAAAGTAGAAGACACTATCAACCCTTTCCTTTTATAAAACACTCCTCTTATTTAGTTTTACATGGGTGGGGGGAGTAGGTTGGGGGAGACCTACTGTAGTAGACACTCTCTTAAGCGAGGTGTCTAGACCTGGCCTGTGGTGTGGAACCTAAAGGTGTGGAGACCTTTTGACTTATTTCCTTTGCCTCGAATATAATGTTGGGTTCATTGACTGATATAAGGTCCTTCGTAAAAGACAAATTTCAAACAACCAATGACACACGACACACAATTGGTCATTACAATAACAATTTCAAGAACGCCAATTGGAACTTGAAGTCTCGAAGATGTGTTAAGGAATACGTAATTACAAACAAAAAGCATCAGAACCAGTTCCGGACAGGTCCGAATAATTTCTTCCTCCATCCTAAGAACAGGGACCTCATGAGTCCCGATAATAACAAACGTAGCTAAAAGAATTTCCTCGTAATCTTCCCGTGATCTACCAGTGGTTGACGGTTGAACTTGCCAATTGTAAAAAAAAAACATTTTAATTTTAGAGTTTGATTTCCACCGTATAGAAATTTGTGAGTGGTTTACGTTTTATATTACTCTTAAATTTTTTTTTAGAACGGTATCTTTCTCTGATAACAAGAGTTCAGATGGAACAGATTAATAATTACCCTTTGAAATCTCACACAAAACGCCATATCGTACGTGTGAGAAGTAATTCTTAAAAGAGATATACGGATAATAAGATAGATTTTAGACAATACGAACTCTGAGTGGAAGTCCCATTCTGTGATGTTCTTATACTTACCCTCCCCAGTGTACCTTGGTTATAGGTAGTCGAGAACCACGTTGACATAATCCAAACGAAACCTAATTCTAAGACTTCTTTACTCTGTATCTTATCCATTCAAGACTACTCTCCCCTCAGTCTTCGTACCCTTCTGTTTGATATATCATTCTGTCCAATATACGAGAAGTTCCACCCAAATCGACCGTAGATTACGGGTTCTGGTCCGATATTTTTCTCATAAGACATCGTTATCTCCCTCTAATGTTAATTAGAAACCAGTGAAGTGTAAACACACAAACCGACCCGTACCGACTTTGAAGAAAGGGTCCATTTTCATTTCCAGTGTCACCTTCACAAGAGACGAGTAGGACTCGAAGTAGAAGTTAACAGAGAGTTTCGTAACAGATGGAGGTCTTTAAGAGGGATTGTTTATCCACCAACGACTGTCGAAGACAAGAGGGGTCTACTAAAGAAGTCCGATGAAAAGGAACGTGGAGATGAGTTCACATTCTCTATTCAGAAGTAGACAAACGTCGAAAGGTTGTATTAGTCGTAGTCCTGTATAATCTATTGGTCAACGACCCTCGGTCACACTCCTTAGGGCGGGCACCGTTTCTAGTACTCCTTCCTTCGGACTGTTTTGCGTTCCCGCACTAGTCCGAAGTCCCCAAGGGGGACCTTAAAGGACTCGTAGGTGGGCGGTTTTGGTCTCAGACGGACGAAATGACACAATACGAAAGGTGGATGAGAAGACTGTAATTGTCCCCCGACAGGGGGGTGGTGGAAAAAGACCTTTTTCAATTAAATCTCGAATCTATTATTCAGAGGACCCGTATTATTCTCACAAAGTTAGGTTTTTGGGGAGACTACCGAAAGATCGGACGGACGGTCTGAGAATTTCGACGTGTACACTAACAAACGCCGGAGGGTTGACTCTCTCCGTATCCTTCGACTTTTGTAGGATCCTTACATCCCCGAAGGTTCCTCAGTTTTAGTAATCTTATCCTGACTAATTTCCAAAGTAAACAACTCGGTTATGAACGACGGTTTAAAAGTATAGAAAATAAACATCTATATCAACCATATATCTTTTTTGTCCATCATCTCGACCATAATCGTTGTAATCTAGAAACTTAATTCATGAAAGAAACAATATTGGGTGACGTGGAAACAAGATGTCCTTACATTGAAATAAATCATGAAACTCCCACTACGTCTCATTTCTTTTTTGTGAAGATCCCCTTTTCTCAAAAGACCAACTATCTGTAAATAGGTCCTTCTCTCGGTATTTTTACAATTGTCCGGAGAACCGGTCTTCTATTATATTTGGTGGACTCTGGAAAACATATGTCCTTCCATAATTTTTTCTTTCGGACCAGAGTTATTCCCAGTCCTGACGACGGGGACGTATTGAGACGTATAAGGTAATAAAGAAATACATGTTGAACCCCATATATTCGACTAAAACTTTTATTTCAGAACTCAGAACGTGGCTACGATCCGAGGGGGTACAGTAAGAAAAGAGGGGAAAAGGCCGACTTAAGGGTAGACCTCGTACCTCTGAGTAGTTCAGATGAATGAACGGGACCGAAGATTCTAGGTGGACCCTCCCTCGGGTCCCACCCCGTGGGAGGTGATAAGTTCACCCGAGGCCACCGGACTACATCTACCACGTTTGGAGAACAGAGCTCCAAAATAATCAAAAGACGCATTTGTTTCAATAAGTCGTAGAAAAGAGGTGATTAAAAGGATGATGTGATAAGAAAGGATTAGAGAAATATAAAGATTAATTTATCAGGAAAAGGTCTGAGGCAGGGGCGAAACTTAAGGGACCTAGGTACCCCGACCTGGGGCCGTTGGTCACTACTTATATACAGAGTTTCACTGTGAAAAGTCTCTATCGTAGGTCGGTTTGGTCAAGAGGTACCTCGTCCGTCAACAGGAGTACCACTAAACGTTCTACGGTAACTTTACTGGGACAAAAGTTTAAGAGAGGAGGGGAAGGTGTATCACAGTTCAGGGTTAGTAATCTCTAATTAAGAGGATCTAATTCCTACTCCAAAGACCCTCAAGAGAAATTTAATTTGGGGACACCTTCCCTGTACTTTATTCTACCCCTCCTCCGAAAAGTCGTGTTGGTTTGAGTAGTTGGTGGTCGTTAAGTCGAGACATTGTCCCGTTTCCGTCACTACCTATGTCTCACACACGACTACTTGTTCCTTCCCTGCTCAGACCTCGTCTACCACCCTCTCACGAGGTCCACCCCCGACTCAATCGACCCGAATATACCTTATCGACCATCACTCCGTGGACTAGACCAAAGACTGATCGGATCTTTTGTCAGTTAACTTCTTGTTAGAGTGAAACAAGTGTTAAACCGGATCCGAATAAGGACGGGTATGATTCAATTTACTCGAGTCTGTAGATGGTCTGGTGAATGATATAATCCAAAAGTACTTAAAATTATTGTGAGTCACCTGTGACAAGATTTACGAAATGCATACAATTGTTAGACCTAAGAGTTTGTCGGGAAAACACCAACTATGGTAATCGAAGGGTAAAATGTCTACTCCTCTACCGTCGTGTCCTTCATTGGGTTCCAGTCTAAGTGTGTCTACCATTCACCACCTCGAACCTCAACTTGGGTCCGATAGAAACCACGTCACCAATTCTTAGGTGGATGGTTCATCCTCTACGTTGTTTACGTCCAAGTTAGGGACCCACCCTTCTAAGGATTCCCATCCTTTACCGTTGGGTGAGGTCATAAGAACGGACCTTTATAAGGTACGTCGGGTGCCCCAGTGTTTCTCAGTCTACACTGAAACACTGACTCGTAATAGATCGAGGTGTCAGTCCAAGGACTGTTTGTGGACCAGATAGAAATTACGTACAATAAAGGAAATCCGTACTGTGTGCGATGATGAATACCGACAAGGAAGTAAGTTTGGACAAATAACTTCACCCACGATCGTGTCTCTCTGGTCCATTGGACCAAACGGACGTTGGATCTGTAAAGGACTCTACGTCCTGGAAATCACAACTTTGGTTCTGTCAAGGTTCGTTGGACCTTAATATGCAGTGGGATTCGATCCTCATACTACATGTTTTTTTATTTGTATCTCAGACGGGAGTCTCGAATGTTAGAGTACCGTTTATTAATGTACACACCAACATTTAAATCTACACAGACTTTCTTTTTTTTATAAGAGACTCGTGTTCATTACCTCCTTAGTACACTTATCACTTCTACCACGGATAACAATATCTTCATCTTTACAAGGAGTTCAGACAATAGAACAGAGATAGAGACCCGGGTTCTTTTCTTTCTGTACCCAATTAAAAAGGGTGACCTCACTAAAAATAATAACCCGAAGGGACACCAAGTGTACCATTTCTTAAACGGACGTTACGTCCTCTGACCCAAGGTAGGGACCCAGTCCTTCTAGAGGACCTTTTCCCTTACCGATGGGTGAGGTCATTAGAACGGACCCTTTAGGGTACCTGTCTCCTCGGACCGTCCGATGTATGACAAATGTAATATTTTGGTCTCTTCTCGTTGGTTATTAGTTCTCAATATGGAGATTACAGAGTGAATAGGGTTCCTATGTAATCATGTATGAAAAATTCGGACTACACAACGTAAAATTTATTAATAAGTGACGTGTACGTAAAAAAATTAGGTCGAAAACAAAATATTAAATGTCGACGTCTCTCGGGGTCCGTGACAGAAATTTCTCCTAATTCAATGACGTAGTTCTTTGAAAGTAAAGATTAGTCGTTTTAGGTAACATTGGTACCTTAATTTCAATTTATAGTAATGTACAAAGGGTTCTTCAATCCTCTTATACCTGTAATTTTTTTGGTCTTCTAATTTTCATCACTCTTACATTACACACACATCCTTGAGGTCCCAGTTTAGAGAAGACGAAAGATACTAACCCTTGTCCCGACACCCAGAAAGTCTCGGACTTCTGGGGGACCCCTTCCTACCGGTGAGACGGGCTTGGGTCAGGAGATAGTCGAACAAGTAAAAGTCCTGTCGTGACCAATCAGTACACGATGACTCTTTTTGATTTGGTTCTCCGTGGAATCGACGTCAAGTTCACTTTATCTCTTGATTTTTGGTGTCAACACACGAGTACACAATAAGATGAACTCAGAGATATTGGAGTATGGTGTCTGATCCACCGAATTTGTTGTTCTGTAATAAGGAGTGACTGGACCTCTGACCTTCAGGTTCTAGTTCCACGGTCGTCCCACCCACAGACCACTCCGGGAGGGAAACCCGACATCTACCGGAAAGAAACCACGAAAGTTCACTCCCCACTCTCTCTTTTTTGTTAGAGAGACGACAGAAAATGTTTCCGTGATTAGGGTTAACACTCCTGGGGTGGGAGGACTGAAGTAAACTTAAATTCAAAGGAAAGTTTCTGGGACTGAGGTTTAACTGTATACTCAAACCCCCTTATGGTAAGTCTAGTATGGTTGAGTATAAAATCAAATCTCCTTGTTGATCCTCCTTTTTATAATCAAAGTCCTCTAGTTATTTCTCCGTACTTCAGAAAAGTAGACCAAACTTCTTGTACCGAATCGAGAGTCAACTTCTATAGGGAGTGGACCTCTCCCAGGACCGTGTCTTTGTCACTTTACACCATCCACCCTCCGACCTAAGACCTCAACCAGGTGGAACCAAAGTCGAAGACACAACGGTGTATGGTCGGTCTAATTAGCCTTAGTGGAACAGAGTCCAATTACCGTTATTATTATCATAAATTGTCGATTACGACGACCTACTAATCTACCAGTTACCTTTCATTCCCTATGTCTCTCGGAAATATCGTTTGTGTTCACTCCCCGTAGATGTCCCTCAGACCCTCTGGGTGCTTGTTCCCTAGATTGGTCGATAACTCCGACGTGAGGTGTCCTATGTCCGAGACACAAGTTAGACAACTCTAACACAAAACTCGTTGTATGTCCTTCTTTTAGAACAAGTGTGACTATACATCAACTTTTGTCCTCTTCTTACAACTCCAAAAAGTTGTATGAAAGTTGTATAACACCTATAAAAAGAAACTATAATGTTGTTTCGAATTGTTCAACATGAAGGACTTTCCAATAAACGATATACTCTAGACTTCGGTGTAATTATTTGAAAAGATGAGATAATGTAATTTTAGATAACGAGATAAAACGTGAAACTCACCTAGAAAATGTGTACGTACTAAAATATTGTCACACGTAACCACAAAACCTTCTATAACTAAGTACCTCGATGTATCTAGAAGGTTTATAGATGTGTAAATGAATATATTATATTTTTAGTATAAGTAATTATAGTGGTGACTAGAATATTTTTTCTAGAAATTCATGACCCTATACAGTTCAAGTCCATCACTTAAGATCAAGAGACTTTAAGATTAAAAACGAACTCTCGTGTTTACAATAATAACCTTTGCTTGTGACAGTAGTGAAAGGAACTTCACTATACGAGGAAGACAAGTAAAAACTGTTTTATAGACGGTGCGGACTCATCCAAGATCAAATAGTTAACAACACGGTTCAGTTTTACCGCAAGGTACCTCTTTCGTCGTTCAAGTCAGTGTTAGGTTTGTAAATGTGTCTCGAAAAGGCAGTCTGTTGTATCACGAACGAGGACCTACACCGTCTTCACGAAACACACATGGACCTCGGTACCGGAACTAAACATGATGCCGCCGTCGTCAAAACAGGTGATGGCGAAAACGTTTAAAGTTGTCACTTTTTCAGGAATTACAATAATCCTTAGATCAACTGGAACGGCTGAGAGACTCTCTTTGTCACGGGATCACGGAATTTCGGTTCAGAGAGGTACACCACTTCACGTCTTAGGACTTTTAGGAAGACGAGGTCAGAATCGTCTACCCCTTTCAACCCAAGATGTCCCTCTCCCAGTATCCTCCTAGTAGAACTCCAGTCTCCGTTCTGACGTTTCTTAAGTTCGAGCATTTACCGTTCTCCGTTTTTGTCTACATCGTCCGTCGTACACTTAGTGTGTATTTTGTGTTTTGTCTCCCGATAACTGTTCCGGTGAGTCATTTCTCTCTGTACTTTTATAACCGTCCTCCGTCTCTTTCTAATAATACTTCTTCACTTCAGCGAGTCACCACAGATTGAGAAACGCTAGGGCACCTGACATCGGGTGGTCCGAGGAGACAGGTACTCATCGTTTATCATAATGGTCTTTACATTAAAACTCCCCTAAGAAAAGTTCACTGGTTCAAGCAATTAAAAACCGAATTCTAAGGTTGTGTGTAATAGTTGTACCGAGAAGGACCACCCCAATCTCATTAAAAAAGAAGAAAACCAATTAGTCCGTATTCATAGGACTTAAGTCATATTGGAAAGAAGTAACAGACATTATCCTACTACTTTACGGTTCTTACAGAAACCACTTGAAAGAACTCCTTATTGGTGTACGGAAAACGAACTCATGACGGACGCCAACTTTGAAAAGAGAATGACTCAAGGGTTCTTACAACGACAACGGATTACTTCCTTCCGGATGACGAAGGATTCCTCACCCATACCTACCAGGAATATTAAATTTTGTAAAAGTTGTTGTCAGAGGAAAACCGTCGACCGTTTGTGTTTACTGTAAGTAAGAGAAACAGAAAACAGAAGGGACCACCGAACTTACCATTTCTTAGACGGACATCACACCCTCTGGGCCCAAGTTAGGGACCCAGTCTTTCTAGGGGACCTCTTCCTTTACCTTTGGGTAAGGTCATAAGAACAGACCTCTTAAGATACCTGTTCTCCTCGGACCGTCCGATGTCAGGTACCCCAGCGTTTCTCAGCCTGTACCGACTCTCTGATTGTGAAAGTGATTCTGAAAGAGTTGGGGTAAAGAGTGACAGACCCAAATCTTCGTCATGTCAGGAGTTTTTGGAGACACATGACCTGAACAGATGATCTAACGAATCAGTAGCACTTGTTCTAGATTATCTTAATTTTGACGAAAACTCTCAACAAACATCAGTTCAGGGCTCCGACAGAAATACTGTTTGTCTAGAAATTTACACTTTCTCTTCCTTTCTACAACTGGAAATCCGTAATTCTTCAAGACGACTAATCCACACCTATTTCCCACACATCTGTGTCCCCTCCCTTCCTCTCCACTCTACTTGACCCTCCAACCCTACCTGTATACGTGTGATGGTACCCACTTTGTCTATCTATCACCTTTGGACGACACATCGCGTTCCTCGAGTCGAGACACAAGACACTACCGGATCTACCCACCCTGTCGCACACCCCTCTAGAGTTTCCCTCCCCTATATACACATGTCTATCGACTGAGTGAAGTAACATGTCGTCTTTGATTGTATTATAACATTTTATTGATATGAGGTTATTTAAATTTTTTCCCCGAGACAACAGAGATCACATCTTAAAAATATATAGAAGACGAAATATACCATGTAGAACGTACTATAAACAATATATATGAAGACAAAATTAAAGGAAGAACTGAAAAAGAAAAAAAGTGGTAGAGGGGGGTTCTATAGGGAGAAAGAAAAGGAACTTCGCTACCGGGTACACATCGATCCTTTCCCTTATTCCTTATCGAGTCAAAACGAACGAAAGGGGGGAAGAGAGAGTAAGAGTATGATAAACGACAGATGTATCGTTCATTATATCACTTGGCGAATAGTGACGAACGGGAGGTGCATACACAAGCATAAGTATAACTAATCATATTATTAACACTACGAATCTCAGTCTCAGTAACAAAAATCCTGACCTTCGTCGGATCACTTTCGACGAGTCAGGACAGACTGAGAAACACTGAGGTACCTGATATATCAGGTACCTTAAGCGGTCCGGACTTATGATCTCTCCCATCAGAAAGGGAAGAGGTCCCCTAGAAGGGTTGGGTCCGAAGTTTGGGTCCAGAGGGTGTATCGTCACCTGAGAAACGGCCGACTCGGTGGTCCCTTCGGGTCTTCGTCGGATCCTCTAGGGGATTTGATTTGAAAGAGTAACAATGTCCTCTCCTTTAATTCCTACTCTCACAGTTTACCAAATATGTTCAAGTATTTCATTCACCGTTTGGGTCTACGGGACTCACGTCCCCACACCGTGATTACAGATAACACACTGTAGATGCAAAGTCCACGACAGATCGACGATAGAGTAAGTAGTACCATTGGTGGGAAATATTTATTACTTTAACTCCGAGTTTTATGAACTGTAGAAGGGTCGGCGTTTAACGTTTTGGGATAAAGTCGGACTAAACCTCTTCCGCTACCGTGGGGTGAGGTCATGAGAACGGACCTTTTAGGGTACCCGTCTCCTCGGACCATCCGACGTCAGGTACCCCAACGATCCTCAGCCTGTGTTGACTGACTGAAGTGAGAGTGAAAAGTAAAAGTATGTAACCTCTTCCTTTACCGTTGGGTGAGGTCACAAGAACGGACCTCTTAGGGTCCCTGCCCCCTCGGACCATCCGACGGTAGATACCCCAGCGTGTCCCAGCCTGTGTTGACTTCGCTGATTCGTCGTCGTCGTCGTCGTAAGTCGGACTAACGAGTGAGGTGTGAAATCGAGGATAGAGAATCGACAAAAGGGAACAGAGGGTTGTTTTGGTTCATCATTGTGCAGGGTAGTCAAATATTCGAATGTAACCATTCTCTGTACCAATTTTTATGACAAAATTTTCATCGTCTGGGGACAAGGAAATTCTGAATCTTTTGGTCAGATACTTGTTATTTGAAAGAACCTCTGGAGTACGTACAGGGTGTTCAAGTAATTTTTGTAGAGAAGTTATGGTGGGGTAACATCTTTCTCCAGACAATTCATATTTTGAATACACAGCCATAAAATTAGTTCAGTCTTTGGAGGAAGAACCGACGAGTTGTACCCTCAATTTTTAGACGTAAATTTAACACCAAGATATTATATTTAGGGTTCGTGCGTTCTCCGAGAAGGGGTCTCCTTACCATATGTCTCTCATACTCGAAGAACGAATAGAAACTAAGTCGATCGAGAGTCTTTCAAGTCCCTACTCCGTCTTCCTCCTTGTCGAAATCCTTTATTATTCTTTTACGAATCCCTAAACCATATCTTGAAGTGAATTACTATTCTAAAAAGGTGAGTAAGTATTCCCGACTTAGACGTATTAGACTGTACTTAATACCACACCCTGACGATTATCCGTTAAATAAGTTGTCTACATCCTTCCCAATAACGAAAGACAGTTATCAGTGTGAATAAACAAAACACCACCGCAACCCGTCGACGACCTCTTTCTCGTACCAGGGAATTCTCTGCACGTGTACCCGAAGAGTCTACGAGTCTGAACCGAATCCGAGACTTGCATCCTTGTAGGTTTTCATTTCCTTTGGAGTCGAATCCTTAACGAAACCGGTATTTCTTTTTGACATGTGTTTACACATGTCTTTCAAAACAGTGGGACATTTGAAAAGAGAACTATCCCGACTTCTACTTCGACGTTATGAAACCGACGGACTACACTTCTTAGCCGAGTGACCTTTTCTGGGACTACGACCCTTTGTGACTTCCGTTTTTCCTCTTCCTCCGTCGTCACCTACTTTATCTATCGTAGCGGGTGAGTTCACCTGTACTTAAACTCGTTTGACGTCCTCTGTCACTTCCTGACCCTCCGGACCTCACGGCGTCAGGTACCTCAGTCTTTCTCAGTCTATGTTGACTCACTAGCTTGTTGTTGTTGTCCTTCTTTGAAAGGGGGCTTCAAAGACGGATGAGAGTTCGAAAACGGGAACACATGTTGGATGTGTAGTGCTAGTCCAATCAAAGGGGTTTCGGTCAAGAATTCCGTACACTAACCGGACGTATCTACATATGGGGGACTGAAGTGTAACTGGTACCTTAGTTTTGTGTCAAGAGACGGACCGTAAACTTCGTCAGGAAGTGTCAGACTCGGGGTGTCGGAAAGGTAAGACTGGAGGAGGAAGAGACCCAATACTTAGGAGTAGGTTTCGTTTGTCGAGAAGAGTTCACAAGGAGCATGAGACCGAAGACGGTGACGAGTACGCCCGAGGGGAGGGAGAAGGAGAGGAAGAAGGGAGACTGAAATGTCGACGTGGCGGTCGCGGTGGACCTCGTCTGAGGACATTTTTACTTCGCGAGTCACCACGAACTTCTCTTTGAGACCCTGAGTCAAGGAACGGCCTTCACAATACTCGTAGTTTTCTATATACACCTTTACTAAAATCTGACACTATTTTCATACCCAAAACAAACTCGAAAGACTTCTACCTCCATCACCTAGTCTTTACCTACTCTTTTGCTCCGACCTGACTCAGTCCCTGCACAGGTTAGTCATCCTTCGATACACGGGAAGGGACTCGAGGACACTCGGGGTGAAAAGTTTCCCCTGAAAGGTTCAGTGACCATTTACAACCTTATTGAAGACCCCGGTGAGCCCAGTGGGTCTTTCCCCCGTTAACCTACTGATTCGTCCGTCCTATACGAGTAGAGGAGAACACACGAGTCAACGAGTCAACATAGGTTAAGAAACACTGGGGTACCCCCGATATCGGGTGATCCGAAGAGACAGGTACCGTAAAAGAACCTTAATTAGGTCCTTTACGTTGGTCCAGTCTGTTCTTATGACCTCACCCAACGGTAAAGAAGGAGGTCCCCCGGAAGGGCTGGGTCCCTAGTTTGGGAGACCGTAAACGTCCACCTAAGAGGTGGTGACTCTGAAACGACCACCGAGTCTACCATTTCGCAGACGGATGTTACGTCCTCTGGGTCCAAGTTAGGGACCCAGCCCTTCTAGAGGACCTCTTCCTTTACCGTTGGGTGAGGTCATAAGAACGGACCTTTTAGGGTACCTGTCTCTCCGGAACACCCGATGTCAGGTTCCCCAACGTTTCTCAGCCTGTGCTGACTCGCTGAAGTAAAACGAAGTGAAGACACGGTGACTCGGTGGACCTTTCGGGTGACTAAAGGAGTGAAAGTCCAATTAACGACAATGACATACCGAGGACAAAGAGTAGTCGTGGTGGGAAAGGGTTTGAGACAAAACAGACGAAGACACACAAGGAAAAATTACGAGGGACCTCGAGGATGGTGTCTTGGCAGAAAGGACGTGAATGAGTCTTCTGAGGTCTAAAACGAAACGTCTATTTAAATAGAACGACGTGTTAACAGAGAAAGTCAGATCTAAAACCATAAATAATATAGACCCTCCCTATTGTTCGTCGAGAGACGGAACAGCCAATTCAAAGTCAGTGAGGAAGGGGACGGGAACGGTAGTAGAGGGTGCCCTTACTTCAGGAAACTTCGACTGGACCAACACTAAAGAACTAATTAAGGTCCGACGTCGGGACGGACCGACATTAACGTCGTACGGTTTCGTTTTTAGAATTACTAAATGTGGTTTTAGTCTACGACCTTTTAACGAAAGCTGCTCCGATAACTTCTTCTAAAGAGTCCCCGATACAACCACCATTTGTAATGAATTTACATCGTCTCGACACAGTAGCCCCAAATCGTTTCAGTTTTTCACCGTTCACCTTTTCAACCGACTTATTACTTTCCGTCATCCGAATATAAAAATAAATCACACCGACACAAATATACACAACACGAGTGTAAAAAAATTTACATAGGTAAACCTAATCCAAAACGAAGTGTATTATAATTTTAAACCATACTTTAAGAACTCCCGAAGGGACCACCGAGTCACCATTTCTTAGAGGAACAGTTCCGTCCTCTGGGTCCAAGGTAGGGACCTAACCCTTCTAGGGGACTTCCTCCTTTACCGTTGGGTGAGGTCATAAGAACGGACCTTTTAGGGTACCGGTCTCCTCGGAGCACCCGACGTCAGGTACGGTAATGTTTGAACCACTGATTGGTTATCGTTACTCTCAGAACTTGAAACATCTTTAAGAAAGGAAGAGAACATTTTATTCATCATCCACCACGTCCGGACCATACACTGGGATACTTTAGGAGTTCCTGGTTCCGAAGAGACTCGTGAGTGGTCGGAATCCAACACACAAGGTAGGAGTACCGGGATTTACCGACAATTTCGAAGTCAGGTGTGTCTGCTCGCAATCCATACGGTACTTCTTCTCTTCACACACAGGGACATCCTAAATGTCTCGACACGACCTTCAGGTGTCCTACGAAGTCTATTGTGAGACAACCGGTTTTGTATCGAGATACCTATGTCGATTGAAGATCTTTCCTACCCTTACATTGGAGAATCACTCCGTCGTTCCCCCCCTGGTCGATTGTAGTTCCAAGATTACAATTCCTTCTCCCCCAACTACCCACAACCCTTTATTGTCGTTGCAGAAAGTATGGTTAGTGGTAGTAGGGAGTCAAAGTTGACTGAACAAATCGGTTGAACAGAGTTGAGTAAACGAAAAAGGGTGAAAAGGAAACGAGGACACTTCAGAAGAGACGAACTTTGCGTACAGGAGACGACGGAGGTCGATCACTGTTAGTGAAAAAGGTATTTAGAAGGGGACTCACGAGGGGATTTTCTTTCGAGAGGGGAGAACCTTAAGAATATTGTGAAAAGAGACAGTGAATTTATTATGAAAAGTGTGGAATGAAATATCCTGTTATTAAATATAAGTGTACAAATATACAAAATAATTATATATAAATAATTCAGATACATAATCTAAGGTCTCTCGACTCTCAGTCAAAATCCGTGTACTCATTATTGTACTGAAACGCAATTAGTATAAATGAGTAAGTTGTTTTTAAATAATTTGTTGACGGTACACGGTCCTATGACGTCACCCGTCCACACTGTACAGAGAATCCCCTCTATCTGATCATACATTAATACTACATCACACCATTCCCGAATCATCCCTTGAACGATGTCTTTGTTTACTTAAAATAGGGAACGAAATGAATAAAATGGTAAGATTTAACTCTTTACATATTCTTGTCAATCAGAATAAACAGAATGAATGATCTCGTGTATTTGTGTAAAAATCTTTTGGTGTCGTTACTCGATGCTCATAGAACTTCATTATACTATAGGTATAAGTATTCTTATAGTAGACGTTGTTCATTTATCTTGTTTTACGAATCACTTCTACCTGTTAAACCCGAGGTCGACAAGAGAGAGGGTGGAAGAGGGGAAAGGGAGAAGAGGAGAAAGAGAAGATTAAAAAAAGAAAAGGGAACGAGGAGGTTTCCTACATCCTGTTGAATATTTTTATATCTCGTACATTGTTCTATTTTTACGTTAATTTATGCTCTCTCAGTTCGTTCGGTTGGCCGTACACGACACACAGGTCTGAGTCACAAGAGATAAAGACTATGCTGTCCGTGACACCGTAGAACTTTTCGTGTGAGTCGGAACCTTAGACCTCAGAACCCAAGTTCAAGACCGAGATACTGTATAGTTAGGATGTTAATATTTTTAGGGTAAATTGAAAAAACTCAGAGACAGAGAAAAAAATTTACCTCTATTTTAATGGAAGGGTAGAGTATTCTAACACTCCTAAGACAGTAGATTTGATACTTTTATTGCACACCAGACAGTTCACGAGCCATATATATGAATAAAAATTCCTCTAGGGAAAAGAAGTTGGGTGACTGTTAGAGACCAACTATTGTTTCGACATCCGTAAAAACTCAAAAGACCGAACAGTAAAGTGTTGTAGTCACCACTCCATGGTCCTGACGTTATCCGTATGGACTCCGGTAGTCTACTCAAAGTCCCGGTCTTTAGGATTTCTGACTCCGTCTGACGATGACTAATGAGGGTTGAATATTGAGGAGGAAGAGATTCTTTTCGTTCTTCCTTGGACACAGGTATGGAGACACCAGACAGCTCCCAACCTACCACTGAATTGTCCTGGATTGTCTAAGAATGTCGTCCTTGATCAGAGTCCGGTAATTCTCGTAACTCGACTCTTAGACCCGAAGGGACCACCGAGTCTACCATTTCTTAGGCGGACGTTCCGTCCTCTGGACTCGAGCTAGGGACCCAACCCTTCTAGGAGACCTCCTTCCGTACCGTTGGGTGAGATCATAAGAACGGACCTCTTAGGAATCCTGTCTCCTCGGACCACCCAATGTCAGGTACCCCAACGTTTCTCAACCTGTACTTACTCTCTGAAAGTGTGTGTTACAACTCCCAATAAGGAATTGTTTCCAAAGAGTTTTCCTGTTTAGATAAGTCTTAGAGAAAACTATATTTAACAACCATCCGTGTGGATAAAGATCACCAACCCTTTAGGTTTTAGATAATTACACAAAAAATGGAATTTTTTTTAAACATATACACGAACGATAATCATCCAAGACCTTTACTACCCTAACTTTCTTTCTATAGGGACAAATACCTATCAAAACGGTTCAAGTCATAGAACGGTGGAATCCTTCCATATCCAACTGGTTCGCGGTCCCAACTTTTCCTCGATCTTCATATCTATAGACTACCGACAAAGGGAGTAAGGGACGATGTATCTCCTCTTAAAACCCAGTTAATATTACGTTAAACCTTTTACCTCTATTTCGGTTCATGTTGATAAACAAATTGGAACTCCTACCGCAAACTATTAACCCCCCTCCACAGAAGAGAATAGGAGTATATTTGTGACCACCCTTCATTGAGAGTTTAATTTGAAGTCCTTTCCCTCCGTCCACCCCTATCCCGTCTTTCTTCTAAACCCTCGAAAGGTGCACCTTGGTCGGGGTCCTCCTTAAACCCCTTTCGATTAGAACTGATTGATGAATGAAGGAGTGGGAGACATGGGCGACGAGGGGATTAGGACAGACCGAGGGGACTACGACGGACCGATGGGACTACGACAGACCGATAGAAAGGGAGAGGAGGGGAAAGGGACAAAACTTACTGGAGAGAAAGTTACAAATCTTGGTAGGGGTATTTCAGAGTAAAGATGACACGGAATAAAGTCCAACCAAACCCCTTCCTTATTTCATTGGACTACTTTAATTGAACTCCAGTGGAAAATAAATTAGATTATTAGATACGTCCTATAATTCTTGAAGAGGGGAAAGGTAACATTGTTTGAGTTTACATTCGACTCTCACCTATGTCCCTTTATGCGTTACAGAGACGACTACATACGGGAAATATTTTAAACACCTAAGAATTATAGTTAAACCGGCCTGTAATGAAGTTCCTGAAGAGGGGGAGTGGAACCAAATAAAATATTCAACTAAACTTCAATAATAGTACCAAAACTGAACAATGTCCTCCAAGTTAAAATAACGAACTACGTTTTACGGGAAGTAATAGATTATTCTACTTTAAATAAAGTAAAAGAGTTAATTAAGAAGGGGAATTTTATATTAATCCTTACCTTTCTCTAGTAAAATATTACAATTTCGACCAACCAAAGTTTTAGTATTAAGACGAAGTGAGGTCTTTTGTTGAAGGGTCCGTCCTATAGACCTGGTGACTAAATTGAGGACACTAGAATCTCTTAGTCACGTAGGTCACCTTGAATCATAGACGTAAATACCTTTCCGAAACCGAAGTGCTGGGACTCGTTTCAACATATATCTGTTCTTCAGTTATTCAAAAGACGAGTCAATCTCGGGATCTCTGAAAATAATAAATTATAGATAGTCCTATAAAAGAACTTTTATAGAACTGAAATCAGTGAAAAACAAGACCTCCTTGAGTAACTAATAATTAAATCTCCTGAGTTGGAATGACTAAATACAGAGGAATTTAAACACAAGAGTCCAAGACACAACTGTTTAATCTGAACTTTCAACACGAAACGGTGATTAACTTGTAAAATCGTCTAAATTTTTAATTACTCGGTTTCGGGGAAGAAGACCTTAAATAAATTTTCCTCAGTACAGGTAGCTTGTTCTTGAACAAAAGGAGGGGACTTAAAGGTGGGTTTACTTTGGTACATTAAGTGACTCACAAATATTACCATAGACCGACTCACCATTTTTACTCCACACCCAGACTCACTACGGTGGGTAGACGAACAGACAAAATAATTTTTCGTAGACAATAAATAAAATTTTCCCTAAAAATGATTACTCGAGTGAACTAGTATAGAGTCCCTGTTCAGTCTTAATTTTCCTCCAATTAGTTGAATCTTTCTGAAGGACTGGCAATAAATGTAAACAAACACAAAATCCTAGGAGTCCCTCGGAAGCCCATGTTGTAAGTCCTCCGAAACATCGACAGTAATTTTCGACTGATAAGGCCTTCACCGAATGTATTTACAAAAGAAAAGGACTTAGACCGGGATATTCACCATTTACTAAATAAAAAAGTCAGACAAACACTCCTTAGACAACGAAAATACGGTCCCAATTTACTTTCTCTTCTCTCTTTACCCATGTCGAAAAGGAAAACACATGCAGACTATCTTGAATAACAGTCGTTACCTGTTACGAGAACCCTTACAAAAAGGTCCTGACTGAAACCCAATGTGGATTTGCGAAAGAGAACCAGAAAACTATTAATTATCGGGTGTCAGTCACTGTATCTATCGATTCTAATCGCAAGTCGTAGAGAAGTACCTTGTCTCTCTGCCATGTAGTCCGATAATAAGCATTGGAGTTATAATGGTACGGTTTCTTTGTCGAATACATAGATAACTGTCCCAATAAAGGTATGATTTTTGTTTTGTCTTACTTTCGTTTTATTTCCTTTTTCATATCCAGGTATTATATGTTGTTGTTGTTGTTGTTTTTGGAAACTCTTATATTTAACTCCCCTCTCACCAAAAGAGATCCAGGGACACGTCCAGTCAGAGATTTGAATAACTACGACCACCAGAGTACTGTCCGACTGGAACTCTGACTTCCTTCCATCCCGACCTTGATGCTATCCTATCCCAGTCTCCAGTGCCGGTGTCTCACACTCCCTTCTGTCCGTTTTGGACTGAAGACCAGTTCCGGTTCTATGACACACTATTGACGTAGTAAAACACAGGATCCCTAACATCCGAAACCTAAACTTCCTTAGAATGTCTAGTCTCAGATTAGGGGAGTGAAAAGTCGACTCCTTAATCTCTGAGTCTGTAAATTCACTGAAAGGAATCCAGTCTGTAGATCAACACCGTCTCGACACTTGTCTTCTCTCCAGAGGTGGTGGGTGGAACGGTTGGGGAAAGGGTGACTATAAGAATAGGGACCTACGACAGAAACACACCGTTCAACGAGTACCGAGATCCCTTCTGATAAGACAACTGTTGTTTCTCGAGGTGGTAAGTTATTTATAGACAACTTACACCTTACCGGACGGCCCGGGACGGGATCCGTGACTACAGAAATCTCACTGGAGAAGTACAAGAAGTAAAAGGGGGCACTGAAAGGAAAGAAGAGAAAACAGTCGTGGAGAGACTCTGAGCAAAAGTGACAAATATAATCGAAGGACATTAAAGATCTTCTGGAACCCAACCACGACGACGACTGTCAAAGTCCCCTCCCCCACAGACTACAGATAACTTTCACTAGCGAGTATTGAAACATAATTGTTGTAGATCTTCCGGGGGATTCCAACCAAAAGAATCCAGAAAATCTTTTAGTTTCCTCTTGGTTATTTAGAACCAACATAAACCAAAGTTTTCGACGTATTCTTAAACGTACATCTAAAGAATTCTTTAAACTTTTTCCGTCTCTCAAACCTTCACTCGAACTTTGTTATCGAAAACATAGTACTCTTCATCTATCTACTAATAAAAGGGGATATTTTATTTATACTACGATAAAGGAAAAGATCCTGAGAGTACTATAGGGTTCACCTTCCAATAGAATTGTAAAATGTCCATTAATCTCCATTCGTAAGAAGGGAAGACAGACGAGGTTTTCTTCCTTCATGGAAATGATGAAGATGAATTGTCCCTTATATTTATAACGTAACTATGCTAATACTCTCTTTAAATAAAGTACATCTTTATTCAGTGAAGGTTCTGAGTCTCAAACTTTAATGTAAATAAAATTGTAGACAGAGAGGATATATACTCTGTTAATAGATGTTAAGAGTAGTTGTGTCCTGAGTAAAGTGTCAGATACTTGTGAGACTAAATAAAAAGTAGAAGTCCTTTATAATACTCATAACTTTTTAAACAATTAAGACGTCGTTGAATCAGAAGTATCTTCTTACCGATCCTACGTCCTAATTAACAACAACATAACGATCTTTAACGTAATTGACTGTGTCTTAAACCCCTTATCTAAACACGTTCCTCTTTAAAATAGAACCAGTAGATTGGTTGTAGAAAAGTACCCCTTAGTATATGTCTTCCGAAGGGACCATCGAGTCTACCATTTCTTAGACGGACGGTACGTCCTCTGAATCCAAGTTAGGGACCCAACCCTTCTAGAAGACCTCTTCCTTTGCCGTTGGTACGGTCATAAGAACGGACCTCTTAAAATGTCTGTCTCCTCAGACCTTCCGATGTCAGGTACGCCAGTGTTTCTCAACCTGTGTTGACTCACTGATTACATGTGCACATGTCTTTCCCTTCGAACCACACCGAGTGACATTTAAATAAAAAAGAATGGACTAAGAGTTTACTTAGAATGGACTAAAAGTTTACTTCTAAAAATATCCATTAGACCTTACTTCTAACATAGTACCCCTTTTGAGGTCCAAAGGGGTATCGACGAGGACATATGGATCATTTTACAGTCTGAAGACATACCCGTACCCGTACACAGTCTGTCATACAACTCCACTTGACCGGGGTTGAATACACGGTTATTATAGTGAGTTAATATAAACCCCCGACAAAGTCGAAGACTAGCCTGTAGAAATTTATATTAAAACCTTAGATCAATAGTTCACAACGATCCCCGTTGGATCTGCTTTCCATATGTAGTTGGAGTCCGTGGCACTCGGGTAATTTCTCCAGACCTCAGACACACCTTTTCGTCACCCTCAACCCTACGCGACGGTACCGTGTCAAAAAAGGAAGTGTGCTCGTCTTTGAAAATCGGTCCTCTTTCGATCTCCCTCTTTCTCTAAGACCTGAGCTCTCTGAATGCATTGAAAGGAATCTTATCTGGGACTTCCTTTCCTCTCTTTGTTTGGAGAATTTCCGTCACGGTGAGTGGGACCCTATGTTTGCGGGAGTCCACACTCACCGACCAAGACACTTCATATACTTCGACGTCCTGTGCCCCTGTAGAAGGCTTCAGTCAATTACCTTATTAAAACCTTTTTATCAAAAATTTTACGCTACGTTATTTACTATTTTGCCTTCAGTACTAAACGTGGTCATAAACTTCTTTTCTGGAGTTGCCTTATAATACGGTGGTGTCTGGTAACTCCGAGTGGTCGGAACCATCTTTCCACACCCTTTGTGACTACCCTCCCTTCATTTTTGAGGAGTGGCAAACTGGAAGTAAAGGTGTTGGGGGGTGGGGGGTGGTACCCCTCAGTGTTTGTTGACCCTAAAGGGTCTATGATTGAAGATTTACTATTCCAGCACACAGAATACTTGATCAGGTAGAACGTCATAAGTTGGTATGTGTCACAAACACATATGAGAAGTATTGAACTGGACTTAAAAAGAGAGGTCTGGTGAGGGGTGGAGAGAATCAGTAAGTGGAACAAAAAATCGGTTTGGTGAGATAAGTAGGAGTCCGGGACAAAGTTCAACTCAAAGGTCCTTCGTCTGAGATCTCCCTCTCAGACGAATACGTCCTTTAAATAATCCCCTCAGACAAACCCTAATTAGTCGAAGGGACCACTGAGTCTGTCATTTCTTAGGTATAGATTACGTCCTCTGGGTCCAAGCTAGGGACCCAACCCTTCAAGGGGACCTCTTCCTTTACCGATGAGTAAGGTTATAAGAACGGACCTCTTAAGGTACCTGTCTCTTCAGACCACCCGATGTCAGGTACTCTGACGTTTCTCAATCTGTACTGAATTGTTGAGACGTATATTCAATTTATTCGTCCCATGTCGGAACTGCCTGAGGAAAAGGATAAACCTTGGTCAGACAACAAAGTACAGGTCAAGATTGACAACGAAGGACTGGACGTATGTCTAAAGAGTTCTCCGTCCAGTCCACCAGACCACAAGGGTAGAGAACTTTTTAATAGGTGTCAAATAACACTAGGTGTTTCAGTTTCCGAAACCGTATCAGTTATTTCGTCTTTATCTACAAAAAGACTCTGAGAGAACGAAAAAGGTACTAGGTCTCCTACAACCGTTAAACTAGAGACCAAGGAGACGGAAAAGATTTTAGTCGAACTTGTAGACCTTCAAGTGTCAAGTCCATAACGACTTCGGACCGAACCTCTTAAAACTCGTAATGAAATGATCGTACACTCTACTCACGTTAACACGCCATCAAACTCATAAGAAACCGTAACGGAAAGAAACCCTAACCTTACTTTTGACTGGAAAAGGTCAGGATACCGGTGACGACTCAAAAGGTTTAAACGACCGTATAACTCACGTCGTGAAAGTGTCGTAGTAGAAAGTCCTAAACTTTATCGAGGTGACCTTAAGGTAGTGGAGGTGATCGAAACAAGCATCACTCCGAAAGTTTCCGGATGAACTGAATTGTAAAGTCCTACAGACCGAGATCTACTCACTAGTGTGGTAGTACTAATAGAACCAGTCCTTCTAGAAAAAACATGTCAAGAAGACACATAAGAAAAAAAAAAAAAGGAAAGAAAGAAAGAAAAAAAAAAAAGAAGACACATAAGAACCTGACCTTCTTTGTGTTCGACCTTAGTTCTAAAGGCCCTCTCTATAGTTATTGGAGTCTATACGTCTACTGTGGTGGGAATACCGTCTTTCACTTCTCCTTGAGTTTTCGGAAAACTACTTTCACTTTCTTCTCTCACTTTTTCAACCGAATTTCAAGTTGTAAGTCTTTTACTTCTAGTACCGTAGACCAGGGTAGTGAAGTACCCTTTATCTACCCCTTTGTCACCTTTGTCACCTTTGTCACCGTCTGAAATAAAATCCCCCGAGGTTTTAGTGACGTCAACCACTAACGTCGGTACTTTAATTTTCTACGAATGAGGAACCTTCTTTTCAATACTGGTTGGATCTGTCGTATAAGTTTTCGTCTGTGTAATGAAACGGCTGATTCCAGACAGATCAGTTCCGATACCAAAAAGGACACCAGTACATACCTACACTCTCAACCTTGACACCACAACCTCTTCTGAGAACTCTCAGGGAACCTGACGTTCCTCTAGGTTGGTCAGGTAAGACTTCCTCTAGTCAGAACCCTAAAGAAACGTTCCTGACTACGACTTCGACTTTGAGGTCATAAAACCGGTGCAGTACGCTTCTCAACTGAGTAACCTTTTCTGAGACTACGACCCTCCCTAACCCCCGTCCTCCTCTTCCCCTGCTGGGTCCTACTCTACCGACCTACCGTAGTGACTGAACTACCTGCACCCAGACTCACTTGAGGCCCTCTACCACTACCTGTCCCTCCGGACCGCACGACGCTAAGTACCCCAGCGTTTCTCAGCCTGTATTGACTCGCTGACTTTACTTGACTTGACTTGTTGATTGGGAACCCTATTTACTGGCTACATCTGTTTCTTCGTCCCAACCCTTCTCCCTCTTCGATCTGAATCTATGTCGGAGTTGTCTTTTGTAGTTGACACGGGGTCCCCTTGAGACTTTGGACCTTCTGGGGAGTCTTGAGAGGGCACAACCCCGTTCCTCTAACCCGGAAATAGGAAGACACATCTTGTCAATACCCTAAGACCGACGGACCTGTATTCCTACGATCTAAATCGTTCATTTTTATGTGTTACGAGTCAATGTAAACTTAAAGTCTAGTTGTTACTAATCAAAAAATTAGGTTTACATAGGGTATATTATAAACCCTGTACGGAAATACTTTTTGATAAACGACAAATGGACTGTAAGTTTAAATTGTCCCACAGGACATAAAATAGACCGTTGGGATGGGCCCCTCCCTCGTACCAGGAAATCTTTTCCTTTCTTGTAAATCTTTTCCTTTCTTAGACCTCTCTGAAGACCTTCTCACACCATAAATTCGTCCCGGGAATACCCGTCCGACCTAAACCTGTGCGTCTCTACCTGTCGGGTTCTCTCGTGTCGTCCCCACGGGTCCCCACCGGCACGTGAACCCGGTCCGTGGGTAACGGAGTCGTCTAAGGGTTTCTCCGACTGTCGGCTCCGTCCTGACACCCGTCGTGAAGGTCCTCAACCCAGTATTTAGGAAGTCAGGAGTTCCCCGTGGACCCCCACGTGGAGTCGTAGGTACTATCTGTGTGTAGGGGAGGGTGACCCGTAGTGACCCTTATCGACAGTAACCCTCAGTCCAACCACACGTACCCGAAAATACTTAGTTTGTCATAAACCGTCCCTATTTTCTCTCCACAATACCAAGGAGAGTAAGTGAATTTTCTTTTTTCTTTTCCTGGACAAGTGCAACTTGAGACACTCGGTAGAGAGATGGAGATTCGGGACTCTCGTTCTTTTTCTAAGAGGACCTACGAACTATACCAAAATAATAACTGTTGGTCCTGACTGAACTTGACTGTTGACTAAGACAATATATTGTCAAAGTCCTTCTTAGTGATATCTTGTAACAAATAGTTTAATTACAAGAGTTCATACATTTGTAGAGAGGTATAAATTTAAGGAATACCTTTTGTCGGGATAGATCGTTCGATTGAATTGAACGAATTAATTCACATATAAAGCACTAATATTGTATGACTTTCCAATACAATGAAAGACCCTCAAAATGATTCTGCAGTACACCGAGTCTACTTGAAAACCCACAGGACGAAATTTAAAAAAGATCCACTTTTAGAAAATCCCCATACTTAGATAGGTAAACCGTGGTTGTAGTATATTTACAGAAATACAATTGTACCATTAGATTAGAGAAAGACTTTTTTTAGAACCAAGACCGACCCCAAATAGAGAACCGGACGGAAACGTTCATAGTTTTGAATGAAAGTCCTTATGGAGTAGAAATCTAAGGAACGAGATTAAAGATTGGGTCGAATGAACTTAGTTTGGTAAGTCGACACGGGAAACGTCCTTGTATCTTATTGACAAATGGTTGACGAAAGTCCTTTATATTGGGGTTGAACATCAAAGTAGTATTAATAGTTTAAGAATAAATTCTTCCTAACAGATTTTTGTACGTCAAATAACTAAGAAAATCTACAAAACTTTAAGTATAGAACTGAGGACTTTCGCTGTAAGAATACGGTGTAATGGACTGAAAGTATTTTAACGAAAATGTTTTAATACAAAATTAAAATAGGAGACAAGTAGAACTTCTTATATTAAGTTTTCTCAAGACACTTAGGACGATTACTGTTACTGTACATATTATTATTACTATAATGAGTGATTATTAACATACTACTATTAAGTACTTAAGTGAGTAAGTTATTTATATATAACTTGTTGAAGATACACAATCTTCAAGAAAACTTGGGACCCTTACACCTACTTACTCTATCTGGTTTTACAGACGGAAGTAAGTTAAATATAAATTCATTTACCTCCCCCCTCTCTCTAAAATTTTTTCTATTTCAGAGTAACTATTGTCACGATGTCCTTGTTTTCTTCGATCCTTCTCCCTACCCCTTAACACTAAAATTCATCCACCAGTACCTTCTCGAGAAGTTACCACGGACCATGCTGGGTGTATAAAGGGACACATAAAATGTAGTCCAACAACAAGTAATAAATTGGAACTCTTCTACAACAAGTAATATAATGTCACAGGAGAAATACTTCCGGGTACCCTCTTGAAAGGGAAACCACCATGTTAAACGTTATCAACCCAAAGAGGACTCATTGACCAAAGAAAAATAGAAAGTCCGTGTTTCTTAGTACATTGTCTAGTACAAATGTAAGAACAAATCTGATGTTCCCTTGAACTTTGAAACCGTACTTGATCCTCATGACTGGAACGAGAACCGAAGTAGAATGGAAAAGATGGAGCAAAATCGGAAACAGGGTCAACTGAGTGGATGAATAAAATTTAAAGTAAGACAATATAAATAAAACCATTCGAAGGAATTTATAAAAAAATTTGTTTTCTTCTGTACTTATTTTTATTCTGGGGGTCTTGTCTACACGTGTGTGTATATTCGTATTATTTAGTACACTTCCATAGTATATATAAGGAGTAAAGTCACACGGAACTTGATCCTCAAGAATAAACTTTTTCGTAAAGTACGAAGTACCCTGGGACGAATATATCTACGAGTTATTTATAAATACCTTAATGTCAAAATCATCACCAATATTAAATTTACTCTTTCTATGAGTACTTATAGAACTCTCAAAAAGGTAAACTTATATTCTGTTCATTTTAAAAAGACCGAATCAAAACTTTTATTACTACAAATTTTATAGATTGAGAAATTATACTTACACCCCCCCGTGTTTAGACCTTGTGCCAGTTATATATTATTACTGGGAAGATTTAGTGAAGGACTTTCAAAATTTAGTCGCCGAAGATTAAGACCCAACTACTTCGGGAAACTTTGATAGTGAGAGAGAGGTTCGTTTAAGCCATCGTGTTTTTTACATAAACGTCAGAATCGACTCGGTACCTGTGGGACTTCGGTAGGTAGTTAGTTGGGGTCCAATACTTACGAACATTCAATAAAAAGAAAAATTCATTATGATGTATAAGAATTTTAAAATTATAGTTTTTCGTACTTTTTCGTCTTCTTAATGGAAATTGAAGTCGTGGTTCTATCGATAAAAAGTGTCATAAACCTGTATATTAATATAAAAGTAAAAAATTTTATTCAACTCTAATGTATTTAAGAATGACTATACTAAAATATATGACTAAAAAAACCGAATTGTTATATTATCATTCATCAAGGGTTTTGAAACATCTGTAGTAAAAAGTACCATTTAAATATGTATATAAATATTTATCATATGTGACTTTTTAATGTTTTGGTAATTTTATTATACATTTTTATATTACACGGAGTAACGAAAAGATCACAATATTTAAATGAATGGGAGTAGGGAAAATAAACGAAATTACAACGACACTTGTGGAACCTTGTTTAGTAACAACTATATAGGTTTATAAAGGGATTCCTAGGGACTTTCCTCTTAATGATCCAAGTTTACATTATAGTATTGATTATAATTACTATATGTGCCTGTTCAACAAAAAGTCTCTTTAACAACGTTAATATATCATGGTCGTCACACATTTTCGTGTTTTCATAGATGAAATGTAGTAAGAGCGGTCATAACCCACCAAGGTAATTTTTGTCTCTGAATTCATCCTTTTCCTCATGCAGTTCAGATATATAGTAGTGGGACAAATAAATTGAATATACGTATCATGTAGTTCTCTTTGAGACCCGACCTACTTCGTGTTGGACCTTAGTTCTAATAACCCTCTTTATAGTTATTGAAGTCTATACGTCTACTGCGATGGGAATACCGTCTTTCGGTTCTTCTTAATTTTTCGGAGAACTATTTTCACCTTCTCCTCTCACTTTTTCAACCGAATTTCGAGTTGTAAGTCTTTTGCTTCTGGTACCGTAGACCAGGGTAGTGAAGTACCCTTTATCTACCCTTTTGTCACCTCTGTCACCGACTGAAATAAAAACCCCCGAGGTCTTAGTGACGTCTACCACTGACGTCGGTATTTTAATTTTCTGCGAACGAGGAACCTTCTTTTCAATACTGGTTGGATTTATCGTGTAATTTTTCGTCTCTGTAATGAAACGGTTGTTTCCAGTCAGATCAGTTCCGATACCTAAAAGGTCATCAGTACACACCCACACTCTCAACCTCATATTTCTTTCGACTCGTGGTTTCTTAACTACGAAAACTTAACACCACAACCTTTTCTGAGAACTTTCAAGGAACCTGACGTTCCTCTAGGTTGGTCAGTATAGGATTTACTCTAGTCAGGACTTATAAGGAACCTTCCTGACTACAACTTCGACTTTGAGGTTATGAAACCGGTGGACTACGTTTCTTGACTGAGTAAACTTTTCTGGGACTACGACCCTTTCTAACTTCCGTCCTCCTCTTACCCTACTGTCTCCTACTCTACCAACCTACCGTAGTGGCTGAGTTACCTGTATTCAAACCCATTTGAGCCCCAACCACTACCTGTCCCTCCACACCGTACGACGTCAGGTACGCCAACGTCTTCTCAGCCTGTACTGACTCGCTTACTTGACTTTATTTGGTTTTTTTGAATTAAACGATCCACTTTTTACCACAGTATAAACGAAATTAGATGGAGATATAAAAGAAAGAATAAAAAGTTACACTAAAAATATGTTCCTTTAGAAAATCATTTCAAATCAAGAAAAAGTCCGTTCAGAATAAAAATTTTCAAATAAGGATCCATAATGTACAAAACAAAAAGAACGACATTATGTTTCCCTTAAAATTTAATACAAAAGATTGATCAATAAATAAAAAACTCCGAGGTTTTAGTGACGTCTACCACTAACGTCGGTACTTTAATTTTCTGCGAATGAGGAACCTTCTTTTCAATACTGGTTGGATCTATCGTACAAACTTTTCGTCTCTGTAATGAAACGGTTGTTTCCAGACAGATCAGTTCCGATACCAAAAAGGTCACCAGTACATACCTACACTCTCAACCTGACACTTCTTTCGACTCGTGACTTCTTAACTACGAAAACTTGACACCACAACTTCTTCTGAGAACTTTCAGGGAACCTGACGTTCCTCTAGGTTGGTCAGGCAGGATTTCCTCTAGTCAGGACCCACAAGTAACCTTCCGGACTACGACTTCGACTTTGAGGTTATGAAACCGGTGTAGTACGCTTCTCAACTGAGTAACCTTTTCTGACTACGACCCTCCCTAACCCCCGTCCTCCTCTTCCCCTGCTGTCTCTTATTCTACCGACCTACCGTAGTGGCTGAGTTACCTGTACTCAAACTCACTTGAGGCCCTCAACCACTACCTGTCCCTCCGGACCGCACGACGTTAAGTACCCCAGCATTTCTCAGCCTGTGCTGACTCACTGACTTGACTTGACTTGATCAATAATGACGGTATGGATTTACACTATCTGAAAATAGACAAATACAACGTAATCTAAAAGTTGACTAGGCGAACCTTTAAAATCTGTATAATAATAAAGAACAGACGTTTCTTTCTAAGGAAAAAAGGATTCCAAATACAGAGAACGAAGGACAAGACACAGAATATGACCGATTTCCGAGGTCTTCTAATTTATTACCACTACTATACTTAAGTATGTGAAAGAAGAATAAAATCACCCCAATATAGATTATAAAGTAACAATTTACGCAATCCACATTCGAATTCTGTCTAACAATCACTGTTCAAACCTTAAAATAATTTATGGATAAGACGTATACGACAGTACTAAATACCGAATAGAGGATGACGTAATAACCAGACTATAAAAACAAAGAACCATAAATTGTTAAAAATGTAAAACACTATGTAAAATAAACTAGTATCCTCCAATAAGAATATTTCAAGTTGACCTAACTTAAACGAACAGAAAAATAAATCTTAATCGTACGGATTTTACTCTGATTATATATCCAAAGAACAAATTTTACAAAAACAATCCAAAATCCCAGTCTCAACCAATACGATCTAAGTGTTTTACTTAACCCAGTGAAAAGTAGAAAAAGAAACGTGACTTTTTGAATTCATCGGACTCCTAATAAACAAGGAAGTCCATAAACCTATACATCGATACTTTATTGAATCTGGAGAATGTCTTTTACTAATAAACTATTGCAAAAGTTAAAGAAGAGACCGATAACTGGAGAAGTCCGATTATAAAAATCTTAGTTAAAATCTTCTAATGTAAAGGGGATGGAGGTAAAAAATAAGTATAGATACGAAATAATGAATTAAATAATCCAAGTACAGACAAAGTTAAAATAACACTCAATATGAAATTAATTGTATATCACTAGGTATCAGGTTAAATTACTGAAAAACGGAACTGAAGAAGGATGAAACCATTAATATGACGAAGGGGACGAATAACTACAGAAAGGGGAAGGGAGAGTTCGAGAGAAAGAGAAGAAACCAAAGAAGGAAAAAGGAAGGGAATATAAAACCATATAAAAACTGGATTGTCATTGACCAAATAACTTTAGACACTTTATGAACCTTCTGTTAATTCTTGTCGAAATAAAGAGAGCCCAGAGACGGAAATTTACACGGGACGTATAAAGAGAGGGATATAGAGACTACTTTACTGGTGTCGCAAGTAAAGTCAGATTCCATTTTGAGATTAAGGAGTAGGTAAACACCGAAAGGGGTCCGTGGGGGTAGAGGTAGGTTTCTTGGGATTCGAGTCCTGTGACTCCCCTGTGACTATTGTCCGTCGTAACTAAAAAAGGGAGTAGTAAAAGAGGAGAAGGGAAGTAAAACGTCCAGAAGACGTCATCCCACCCCCACATACGTATCCTCTTCTTTATTCTCTTTTCAGTTTTTAGAATTTTTAACTTTTTTTTTTTGATTAGCACAATATCATTAGAGAACTAATTGTGGTGGACCGAATTTATGAAAGACACACTATCGTGGGACATAATCAGTCCCAAGAGGTCTCTTTGTCTAGTTATTCTACACACACACACACACACACACACACTCACACACACACACACACACGTACATCCTTCCCTCCCCCTTCTCTCTCACTCGTTTATACTCCCTAACTAACCAACTAAAATGTTTAACCGAGTGTACTAACACCTCCTACCACTCGGGGTTGAGACGTCCCATCCGGCTGACCCAGACCTCTGGGTCCCTTCTTGACTCCAACGTCAAGTTCACGGTCACGTCAGACTACCGTCTTAAGGAAGAAAAAGCCTCCTCCGGTCAGAGAAAAGACAATTCCGGAAGTTGACTAATCTACTACGGGTGGATGTAACACCTCTGATTAGACGAAATGAAGTTTCGACTAACTAAATTTACGATCAAAACAGTTTTCTTTTCGAAACGTCTTTGTAGATCTTCTCACAAACTAGTTTATGGACCCATGGTACCGGGTAGGTGCAACTATGTATTTTACTTGACAGTCTCTGGGTGACGTATTAAGACGACAGTAGAATCCTGGGGACGGGTTTTGAGAATGGGGTCGTCGTGTGAAGAAGGACAACCCGAAGGAGTGGGATCTTTCGTTGAGAGAAATTGTCACAGTTCGGACGGACGGAAAGGTCCAGGAGGACTGGGTGTCTTTGGGGGGAGTGAGAATGAAACGGTGTCAGCACAGAGAAGAATGAGGAAGGTGGGGAGGTCGGTCTGAGGGCGAGAGTCTTAAGGAGTCTCTTCGTGGTGTGTGAAAAGAAAGTGGTAGGGGTTTGAGGGACCACTTTCACAATCAGCGAGTCAGTGCAGGTTGAGACACTGAGGTACCTGACATCAGTTGTGGTCCGAGGAGACAGGTCCCTTAAGAGGTCCGTTCTTATGACCTCACCCATCGGTAAGGGAGGAGGTCCCCTAGAAGGACTGGGTCCCTAACTTGGACCCAGAGAACGTGACGGACGTCTAAGAAATGGTAGACTCGGTGGTCCCTTCGGGAGTTGAGGGACCCTACGGACAGTTTGAAGTTGCTGGAAGAAGAGGTGAACGAGGAGACGAGACTACAGTTGTCTCAAACAGACGTCAAATCGTACAACTCATGGACTGTCCTCTGAGTCTACGTTCAGAGGAGAAAAAAAAAAAAAAAAAATTAAAAAATAAAACACAACCCCATATCGACTAATTGTTACAATACTATCAATGAATGTTTTGTCTTTCCAGAGAAGAGGAAGAAAAAAAACCCCCCCCGAGGAGAAGAATTTCCGTGAGTGTTAAAAAGATCCAACATAAGTACCTCAACCCTTGAATACGAGAGAGGGGAGGAAGTGTCCCCCTTTCTTTTCGGAGTCGTGTGAAAGGATTACTGCGGAGGAGATTTTAGTGAGTTTTAAGTTGATTCGGAGGACACTCAACGAGTAAAAAGAAATACATTCGTTCAACCCCGTTCCTCCACTCTCACAGAATATTCGGGACCTTCGCATACACTCGATGAATACCGAGAGAAATCTTAGACCGTTATGAACCGAGGATTATGAGTGGAAACCCCGAGATTTGTTTAAGACTCCGTTGTCCTTTTCAGGAGGAGTTAGAGTTTTTAAATAGTAACGACAAAAAACATAAAAATTAGAAAGAAACGATAAAAACGAAGTGATATTGAAACACTTGTATCTAAACACAAAATTTTATAAGACAAAGTGAGAGTAACCCATTAGTACCCAGTGTACAGACGAGACTTGGTTAGTGGTACTACCCCCGCATCCCGACGGATCCAACGGAATCTAGTCAGTTGAAGAATGAAAACAAGGACAATGGTGGAGAGAGTTACAATGATAAAGTATGTAGAAAGGAAAACAAGACCCTCGGAAAGAGACCAAACAGGAGGTGTAGAGACTTACCTAAAGAAAAATTTATTCAAAACGAAAAATGACGGAAGTTATACTTAAAATTACGGTAAGGTAATTTTGAACATAATGAAAAATCAAAAATTGGTACAGGGAAAACAAAGACAGAAACAAGGTTAAACAAGAGAAATTTTAATAAAAAATTAAAATATAACCTCAGATCAACTAATTGTTACAACACAATCAAAGTCCGTATGTCGCTTCACTAAGTCTATATCTATATACAAATAGATGAGAAAAAGTTTAACGAAAAGGTAAATACCACAATGTCTTATAACTCGTCTCAAGGGACACGATATAAGAGAAGATAACCGAAGGTCGTAATTTTTTTTTTAAGAGTCTGCGATAGAGACATGTAAAAAAACTCCTCTTCAATGACATTTCCTTATATTTTTTATACAAGACACGACATATTGTTATACTTACATGAATTACGGTGACTTAACATGTGAATTTTTACTAATGTTACTATGTAAAATATAATACATATAAAATGGTGTCATTTTTATATAAGACAAAGGATATCTTTTATTAAAAGTTACACATAAGAGGAAGACACTTAAGTCTCATTATAAAAGAAAAGGAATGTTATTTTATAAAATAATCGGGTATACGAAACAACTAAACGAACAAAAAGACAATAGAGGTTATAACCGTCCTAAATAGGTCCAAATCAAAAGAGTTTTCAGTCCTAGGTACGTCTTCAGGGTCATAGAAATCTCATTTTTCAAGTGAAGAGACTAGATCTGAATCTTACCAAATGCACAAGTCTTAAGGGTTATGGTACAGATGAAAAACCATCTTTAACTGACCCTAGAAGATAAGAAGATCGATAAAATAGTTTAATTTTAAAAATACCTTGTATTCTCTATCGTAAATTAAGAAAACATACATACGTTAATAAATATATCAGTAGGAAATCATAGGTGTCCAAGATATTGGTGTCTAAGTTGGTGGACGTCTGGTTTTTATAAAAAATTTTTAGATCTTTTAAGGTTTTTTAAATTAAACTTAAACGGCACAGGGTCGTTAAAAAATATATCGTAAATGTAACATAAATGATAAGAAAGGTAATGTAAACCTAACATAATCCATCATATTCATTAGATACGTACGTACGATTCAGTGAAGTTAATACAGGTTGAGACGTCGAGAGACCTGACATAGGACGGTCCGAGGAGACAGGTACCCTAAGAGGTCCGTTCTTATGACCTCACCCAACGGTAAATGAGGAGGTCCCCTAGAAGGGTTGGGTCCCTTGAACGTAGAGAATTCAGAGGACGTGGACCGTTCGGTGTAATCATTAGACCTCTATTAAATTTTACATGTCTCACCTCCGAGTCACCATTTCTTACACGGACGGTTACGTCCTCTGGACCCAAGTTAGGGACTTAACCCTTCTAGAGGACCTCCTCTTTTACTGTTGGGTGAGGTCATAAGAACGGACCTAGAGTGCCTGTCTCCTCGGACCGTCCGATGTCAAGTACCCCACCGTTTCTCAGCCTGTGTCGACTCGCTGACTCGTGTGTGTGTACACTCGTCCAACATACGTTTATGGTGTGGTGACTACGTTTCCTGAACTCGTAAACGACTAAGACCATCGGTGCCGTCCAGGATCTTAGTTACGGTGCACCTATGGTTCTCTACTAACATACCCTCTCTAATGTGGGAAAAGTACTTTACGAGGATCTTTAAGATTGAGATGTAAATTTTTTTTTATAAAAAATTAACTTCCTATTAACGAAAAGTCTTAACACAAACAAAGACGGTTTGAAAACAGATTGAGATGAAAACAAATGTCTCGTAAAGACTTTTATATATGTGTAGGTCTTACTTTATTCGATGTCCGTCTGTGAAGGGTACATGGCCGTTGACTCTAGACAGGAAAGAGAGGGAGGACGACGTCGTTCTTGGGGTCATTTCGGAACGGACTTAAAGAACAGACCAGAGAAAGTTAAAGATAACTAATTCCTCCGGCTCTTGGGACCAACCATTGTTATCCTAGTAACAATTGTTAGTAACCATTGTTATCCTAATAAAATGTTAAACAATTATACGTACAACTTTTAGAGACCATGGAGAAGAAGGGGAAAAGAAGGACTCATCAGATCAAAATTTTGATAGTCCCGTTCTGTCCGTAGATACGACCCCACCCGTTCAGGATCAGTACCACCGGGTCTTACTCTACTGTCTCGGATTCATTCCGATCATAGGTGTGACACATGTCAAACCCCAAGACACCGTCGAGCTTATCCCAGTCGCCACAAGGGACGTCGTCGTACTCTTTCGATAGACGTGTCCCCGACGGACCGTACCGAACGGACACAGTCTCGTCTCGGGTCCTTCCCCGGGCAGGGATACACCCCCTCTCACAGTCAGACCGACCACCGTTTCGACTCATCCCACTACTCCCACAGGTACATCCTCACCTCTAATCTATATTTACAGACGCGATACAACACGAATCAGCGAGTCGACACAGGCTGAGACGTTGAGGGTACCTGACATCGGGCGGTCCGTGGAGACAGACATCCCTAAGAGGTCCGTTCTTATGACTGTACCCAACGGTACGGGAGGAGGTCCCCTAGAATGGTTGGGTCCCTAGTTTGGATCCAGAGGGTGTAACGTCTGCCTAAGAAATGACAGACTCGTGGTCCCTTCCGGTCAATATATACCCCACAACGAGTTTATTTATTTATATAATTCCTATTAACCCTCGGTCTATGAGGTGACAGTCTCTCTCCCTCTCTTAGTGATTCAAGTCAAGTCAAGTCAGAAAAACACTGGGGTACCTGAATTCGTACGGTCCGAAGAGACAGGTAGTGGTTAGGACTTCGAACGAGTTTGAGTACAGGTAGCTCAGCCACTACGGTAGGTTGGTAGGGTCGGAGACAGTAGGGGTAGTGGAGGGTGGAAGTTAGAAAGGGTCGTAGTCCCCGAAAAGTTTACTCAGTCAAGAAACGTACTCCACCGGTTTCCTAACCTCAAAGTCGAAGTCGTAGTCAGGAAGGTCACTTATAAGTCCTGACTAAAGGAAATCCTAAGTGACCAACATAGAGAAACGTCAGGTTCCCTGAGAGTTCTCAGAAGAGGGTGTGGTGTCAAGTTTTCGTAGTTAGGAAGCCACGAGTCCAAAGAAATATCAAGTTGAGAATGTAGGTATGGACTGATGACCTTTTTGGTATCGGAACTGATCTGACTGGAAACAACCGTTTCATTACAGAGACGAAAAATTATACGACAGGTCCAACCAGTATCGAAAAGGAAGTTCTTCGTTCGCAGAAAATTAAAGTACCGACGTCAGTAGTAGACGTCACTAAAACCTTGGGGTTTTATATTTCATAGAGTGACAAAGGTAACAAAGGGGTAGATAAAAGGGTAGTACTTCACTACCCTGGTTTATGGTACTGGAATCAAAAGACTTATAACTCAGAATTCGGTTTGAAAAAGTGGGAGGAGAAAGTGAAAGTAATTCCCCGAGAATTCAAGAAGAACCGAAAGACGGTATCCCTACCCCAATAGACAGATAGACTCCAATAACTATAAAGAGGACCGTTAGAACTAAGGTCGAACACGAAGTAGGTCGGACCGTAAAACGTACTACATGAGACGTATATTCAATGTATTCGTCCCACTGTCATATGTTGAAACTGCATGAGGAAAGGGATAGACCTTGGTCAAATAACAAGGTACAGGTCAAGATCGACAATAAATAACTGGACTTATGTCTAAAGAGTCCTCCGTACACTCCACCAGAACACAAAGGTAAAGAACTTCTTAAAAGGTGTCAAACAACACTAGGTGTGTCAGTTTCCGAAACCGTATCAGTCATTTCGTCTACAAAAAGACCTTGAGAGAACGAAAAAAACTACTAGGTTACCCACAACCGTTAAACTAGAGACCAAGGAGACGGAAAAGATTTAGGTTGAACTTGTAGACCTTCAAGTATCAAGTGTATGACAACTTAATAATTCATCTTTCTCTATTTTAACATTTCTTAGGACATCACCAACCTAACCTCAATTTCCGTAGACACACCTCAACTCCAAGAGTCATATCCACCTATATCCTTGTTTGCGTCTAAATTTACATGTGTACATAATGTACGTGTGTACATAAAGATTCGAGTGAGGTGACCCTACCGGACCCTCGGGTTCTCCCCTGTGGACCTAGTGTAACTCGTAGGACAGTGTAGTCTATCACTATCATTATCAAATGTTGTGTTGTACACATTTGGTAATCTCCGATGGTTCACTTATGTAACTTTAAAACTACTCGTTACCTTTTAAAGGTATTACAATTTTAGGGGTGTTTTATGTGTACTACATATTCTGTTTTTTTCCCCCAATAAAAGACTACTTCACCGGGTCATTTGTGTTCGAGTTAGTTCACTTACAATAGTCAGGACTCTGTTTAGTTTAGTACACGGTAAACTCTTTTATGTTATCATTATTGTCGGAGGAAAGGTATTACGAAGACGGTTTCTGCGTGTTTGTAGTCTGTGAAGACCAACTTCCTCTAAAATATCTCATTGCTCAGAGATAATTATTTCTATTGTTCCAGTACTTTCAGTTCCGGTCTTCCTCCTTGACAAGGGTGTAATTCTCTCTTATTCCTCTGTGTTGTTCCCGTACCACTTACCGTAGGAAGATGACACTTCCTGTAATAATCCTGTTTACCGTTTTAAACTTGTCCCAGACCCATTTGAAGTTCTCTATCACTTCCTGTCCCTTCGGACCTCATGACGTCAGCTACCCCAGTGTATCTCAACTTGTGCTAAATCGTTGACTTGTTACCCTAATCCTACAGTTAAAGAACTAAAACCACCAATATATTGAAAGGTCCTATTGTAATTGATAATAAAACAAAAAACATATACGTATTTAGTGTTATCAAAATATATTGTATATTTATGTAACATAAATATTATACCTTTTATAAATATATATTATATATATTTAAGATATTTTATATATTTATTTATTTTATATAAATATATAAATTGTATATATATATATATATATATATATATATATCACCCTTTGTGTATACTTTCATAAACCCCTAACCACCTACTATCGTACCGTTAGGTGAGGTCATAAGAACGGACCTCTTAGGGTACCTGACTCTTCGGACCTCCCGATGACAGGTATCCCACCGTTTTCAACCTGTGATGACTTCACTGACTCGTACGTTTGTGTACGCGTCCGTAGTACAATCGTTGAATAGAATTTGCAAAGACCTTTTTAGTATGACATAAAAGTTGAAGAGACATTGAAATTCTATCAAAGTTTTTTTCTTACAAGAGTTTTTTTAAAAAAAAAGACCGGTGTAACACCTGATATACAGGGTTCTTTTGACAAGATCCTGACCCATGAATTTTACGACTTAAACTTTGGTTTCTTTGTTGAAGAATTTTCACACTTCATTTTCTCTTTTTGTAAGTCACTTGTCTTTACGTCCCTCGTACTCAGAGGTCGTCGCTCACTCGGGTCCTATGAAGGTCAAAAAGGGTCTAGTGTGTCCCGGACCTCGGACTCGACATAAGGTAGTCCCCGTCCTTTCTTTTGTTTCTATCGAGTCACGGGTTCTTTGCTCTGTCCAGATCACTCTTTGAACTTAAACAATGCCCACTTTCTGTTCAAGGGTCGTCCTCCTCTGAATGGACAGAGTAGACAGAACCACTTACTCACCGTCATCAAATTTTTTACAAGACTCTTGCAAGTTAGTATTCGTACGAGAGGTACTTCAACCCCGACCTTAAGTGTCGTGGACACACTAGACTTGGTATGGGGTCGTGGGAGGTCAATACGTGACTTAAATCTCACTGGGACCAATTCATAATACATCAATCGGTCCAAAAGATTCCCGAAGGGACCACCGAGTCTACCAATTCTTAGACGGGCGTTACGTCCTCTGGACCCAAACTAGGGACTCATCCCTTCTAGGGGACCTCCTCCCGTACCGTCGGGTGAGGTCATAAGAACGGATCTCTTTGGGCACCTGTCTCCTCGGATCGCCCGAGGTCGGGCGTCCCAGCTTTTCTCAACTTGTGCTGACTCTCTGATTGTGTGTGTGGTGTAAAAGATTTTACGTTATGTAACTATACCTATAGCTGAAGTCGATTATTATGACATAGTCACAATCAAGTAATCAACATTTTGTTTACATGGTGTGATTACACAATTATTCCCTTGCACCTACACCTATGTGACTTTGAGAGGCACGGTAGAAGTGTCATTAACACATTTACATTTTGACATGATTTTAAAAAAATTTCAATGAAATTTTTTTCTTTGTTTTATGTCCTGGGCCTCCCTCCTAAAGTTCACGGCTCCGAAATAAACCCTTCACGGATGGGTCCCGTCGACCTTACTCCCTCTCCCTTGGGACTGTCTCCTCCACCCCCCGCCACCGCACTCCAGGAGGACGGGAGCGGTAGGAGTCACTACTTCCGACGCCTCGTCCACGAGTCTTTACTCCGACACGTCTTTGTGACGGAGTCTCGTCACTCACCCCGCTCCCCTCCTCCCCTCCTCGTTCTAAATGGGTGAACCACGGAAGAGAGACGACGAAGGATAACCGGCTGCAAGCGACCCTTCCGGTGAGCTACGTGAAGGCCCAACTCAGAGGACGGGTAAGTCGTCCCAAGTCCTACGTCCAGATACGAGATGGGGCCTACAAAGTAAACCCGGGTCTTCACCTCCCCCTTCGTCCGTGAAGGACACACTGACTACCAGGCCCAGTCCACTGTCACTCCTTCCCCTCGAGGTCCGTGTATGACCTGTTCAAGGGGAGTTGAGAACGGAAGTGCTGAACTCAAACCACCGATTCGGGAGAGACTTGAAACTCTTGTCCTTTGTAGACCAAAACTAAACAGAACGGTAGAGACGACTCGGGGTGTGAGAATAAAGACCGA
The DNA here is from genome assembly GCA_006410555.1 of Capra ibex. Taxonomy (NCBI): domain Eukaryota; kingdom Metazoa; phylum Chordata; class Mammalia; order Artiodactyla; family Bovidae; genus Capra; species Capra ibex. The sequence goes on along the minus strand of SJYO01052474.1, from coordinate 13,879,286 downwards.
CGGGTCATTTACAAAAGAAATGTGCAAAGCACCTTTGACGTCTACTTTGCACTTTTAGCAAAAGAGAATAAAAGTTTGAGAAAAAGAAGGACCGAAGGGACGACCAGAGACTGGACCGAACTTCGGAGTTGAAAGTTAGGAGATGGTAATAGGGAAGTTAATAAACAACCAGAAGTCACCAATGCCAATAAAAGGTAAGGGTCCCGACAACAAGACCGTGGAGTTGAGACTTGCCGAGATTAGCTGAGAATTAACCAGAGGAACCGAGATGAAAGAGGGAGAGACTAGGTAGGATGATAACAACGGTCTGACCACAAGGATTTCTATAGGGAAATTAGTACAGTGTACCGACGTGGGTTTGGAAGCGGCTAAGGGGTCACTGACCTCACTTCGGGTAACGAGGTAAGGACACAAGTGACGGCAAGTAAGATCCTGGGGTAGATGGAAAGGTTAGAAGACATATAAGTGTCTGAAGAGTCTGGGGTAGAAGTCCATTCGAGTCACGATGATGAATATTCGTATCCTTCACCTTTCTTCTGCAGTACCATTTAAAATAAACTAATGGTGAAACTTGACAAGAGTAAATCACCAGTTGAAAAATAATAATAATAACAAAAATCACCAGTTACAAAAAACGAAAACAAAGTGTAACGAGACGTGCGTCAGTCATACCAATAGAATTGTCGGCACCTAGGGATAGATACCACGTGTGACTTCAGTAGACCCCGGAAATTTCTTATGGGTACGAACCTAGGGTGAGGGTCCGTGAGACTTAATGGACCAGACCCGTAGACCTAAAAGTTTCCGGAGTCCACTGGGAGTACACGATGGATCTGACTCTTGGAGACCGAAGGACCCTTCCGACGAGACGCGGCCTGAACCACAACGTCCTATTTGGCGTTGTTTATTGTTGTCGTCATTTTGCTGAGCTACCGTATGAACAACCGGTGATACGTGGCGTTAAATCCCTCGCTGGTCCATGACCCGATTGGACCGAAACTATACCCGAACTCTTAGAATGGTTATTGACGGAAGTAATTGTGTGTTACACTTCTTTTTTCTTTTAGATCCGAAGATCTTCGTAAGAAACTCCCCCACCTAAATACGAGATTAAACCTACGACGCAAAAAGGTAGAGGTATCCTCTAGCGATTGTTTTTGTGTTTGTCCGAGAGTGTAATGGCAGTACCCGTTTACTTAGTAAAAGATTAACGTCAAATAGTTGTCTTATCGATGTTCACACAGTCTTTTCGGTCCTTTTTTCGATGTCCGTCTGTTTTCCAAGACTAGAAAATACAAATAAAAATCTATTTGCTCTTCGGATAAAACACAAACTTTGGTTGAACCACGGACTTTATAAAATCCGTGAGTGTATGAACAGATGCACAATCTAATACGGTCTGATATTATAAGGGATTTATTATACAAATTTTACTTTCTTGTTAGGTCCCTTTTTATGTTGTGGGACACACTACTTGAAGTTGAATTGTTCCCTGTATATATACGTACAGATTTTGGATAGTCCGAATGTACTTTAAATGTACTTTCGTGATCTTCAAAGTAAGACTAAACATCTAACCTTCTAGTCTTAAGGAGGTTATTGGAAAACCATTTTAATCGTTCTCTACAGTAACCCTTCCATAAAATCTTGAAAGTAAACCCTTATGTTTTCGTAACAAGAAGTGACTCGATACCTCATCAGACTTCAATAACCTAGAGTTCACCACTAAAACTATCAAGATACGTTAAACCCTTAAAAACCTAGAGTTAAAAAGTTAGACACTTCATTCCAATATTCTTATTCCCTACCATAACATTCAGTATATAAGTAACCTTCCTGACTACGACTTCGGTTTTGAGGTCATAAAACCGGTGGACTACTCTTCTTGACTGAGTAACCTTTTCTGGGACTAGGACCCTTTCTAGCTTCCGTCCTCCTCTTCCCCTACAGTCTCCTACTCTACCAACCTACCGTAGTGACTGAACTACCTGTACTCAAACTCGTTCGAAACCCTCAACCACTACCTGTCCCTTCGGACCACACGACGTCCGGTACCCCAGTGTTTCGCAACCTGTACTGACTCACTGACTTGACTTGACCAACATTCAGTGTAACAACAGACACATGTACAATAAGAATGACAGAGTGTATAATCCACAAACATATTTGCATGACGATATAAGGGATTTACCAACCTCCAGAGTGACATCAACACGGTTATCTGATGCCTACTCCAACTAGAGATTCACTCTTCCAGGAAAATCCACCGTCCAACCCTACACCGAGAAACTACCACATCTCTCCTGACCGTGGTCCGGTCTCCAAAAAACAAAAAAACAAAAAAAAATTTATATCAAATCGAGATTGACTCTGTAACTTGAAACAATTGTCTTTTAACTCTTACGAAAACAGAAGATCCCGACTTTGATGTCGTCTCTATGTTTTGACTCCTGGTTTATCGTTTCATAGGGAATAGGACTTCCAGCAATAGTTTCCCAGCGGTAGAAACCCTGGGAAGTCCAAACAAGTGTTAGGGGACAGGGTGGGGACAGACCTACGCCCTACGTCCCACAGGGATCCCGGGTCCATTCTCCAAGGGGGAAGGGGTACCCTCCAAGAAAGAGGTTCTTCGGTTTCCTTCCCGAGAGTTCCCCGCAGTCAGTGTCCTCACCCTCCGTAGACATAAAAGCGGAACTACCTAGTCACGACTCGAGGTCTTCGACGTCCGAGTAAGACATGACTCGACCCTTACCACGTCTCGTCCACCCTTTCAAAAACCACTCAGACTGTGTGTGGAGGAATTCCGCATCCCGTCTCCCTGGACCTGCGACGATTGGACCTCTGAGGACTTGTCTTCCGAACAACCTTGTCACTACGGGTCGTCTCACTCGTCACCGGGACCTCACTCCTCCTCCTCCACGACCTCCTCTGGTCCTACCCCGGTCCGAGTGGGATCAGGGAGACTCCCGTGTCTTCCTGGTGAGCCCCTCCCCGTCCTCGTGTCCCGACGGGTCAACGACGACCCGGGTCGTTCCCCGGTGTTGGGTCTTTCCCGACCCACGTACACGACGTCTACCTTATGTAATCTCTATCCCCCCGAAGAAAAGACGCCCCCAGGAGTCCCCAACCCCTCCACGTTCCACTTTAATCGTAACGGGGTTCTCCTGATACACAGGTACATCTTTGGGTCTCCGGTCCTGTGACCGGGAGAACTTGTACTAGTGACAGAAGTGAAAAAAGAGATAGGACGGGGATTCCCCGATCTCCTCGGTCCAGAACTTTTCTCTTCTCCTCTCTTCGACAAAGTCTCAATTTAGTACAAGTAAGAAATACGGTTCTTTGGTCCTGGACACCTAGATCGTTAGACCTTCTTCCCCTCTCCTTGTTAAAAGTTAGTCGATTCCACAATCTTAAGAATTATATTCATTATAATTATTGATTTTCACTAACGATTCAATACCTGACACGGTTCTTCAGTAACGATCCTTACCAATAATCCTTTTCGTGCTTACTTTATTTCTAAACTTATTTTTTGTATTAAAGTACAATTATTGGTAACTCAACTTTAAGGAAGTATTTGTCGGATGTAAACTTCTCAAACCCTAAAGGTCCCTGGTCCTCTTTACCTCTAGTCCTTAAAGGATGTAGATAAAAAGTTGTTTTCGTCGACCTCACTCTAAACTTCCGTACATTCCTCTTTATAGTTATTGGAGTCTATACGTCTATTGTGGTGGGAATACCGTCTTTCACTTCTCCTTGATTTTTCGTAGACCTACTTCCACTTTCTCCTCTCACTTTTTCAACCGAATTTCGAGTTATAAGTCTTTTGATTCTAGTACCGTAGACCAGGGTAGTGAAGTACCCTTCATCTACCCCTTTGTCACCTTTGTCACCGACTGAAATAAAAAGACCCGAGGTTTTAGTCACGTCTACCGCTAACGTCGGTACTTTAATTTTCTGCGAATGAGGAACCTTCCTTTCAATACTGGTTGGATCTATCGTATAAGTTTTCGTCTCTGTAATGAAAGAGTTGTTTCCAGGTAGATCAGTTCCGATATCAAAAAGGTCACCAGTACATACCTACACTCTCAACCTAATATTTCTTTCGACTCACGGTTTCTTAACTACGAAAACCTGACATGACAACCTCTTCTGAGAACTCTCAGGGAACCTGACGTTCCTCTAGGTTGGTCAGGTAGGATTTCTAGTCAGGACCCACAAGTGACCTTCCTGACTACAACTCCGACTTCGAGGTTATGAAACCGGTGGACTATACCTCTCGGCTGAGTAAACTTTTCTGAGACTACGACCCTTTCTAACTCCCGTCCTCCTCTTCCCCTGCTGTATCCTACTCTACCGACCTACCGTAGTAGCTGAGCTACCTGTACCCAAACCCATCTGAGACCCTCAACCACTACCTGTCCCTCCGGATCGCACGACGTCAAGTACCCCAGCGTTTCACAGCCTGTGTTGATTCGCTGACTTGACTTGACTTGACTTCCTCTGGTATCGGAAAAGGACCTAGGGATACGAGACCTTACGGGTCCAGTCCCTGTATTCACCATCCCCTCCTCCTCGGTCAGACCCCTTCTCGGGGGAAATACTTCCTTTCGGATTCGTCCTTCCGTCCGATTCGTCCTCAGGTTGTGACTGGGAGGTTTCCTCCTTCCCCCCGCCACAGGACAAATTGTCACCAACGAAAACAAAAAAACAGAAAACCTGGAAATGCCCCGAAGGGACTATCGAGTTAACCATTTCTTATACGGACGTTAAGTCCTCTGCGACCAAACTGAGGACCCAGTCTTTCTAGACGACCTCCTCCCTATCCGATGGGTGAACTCATAAGAACCCGAAGGGACCACCGAGTCGACCATTTCTTAGGGGGACGTTACACCCTCTGGACCCAAGTAAGAGACCTAACCCTTCTACGGGACCTCTTCCCTTTCCGATGGGTGAGGTCATAAGACCGAACCTCTTAAGTCAGGTACCTTAACGTTTCTCAACCTGTACTGACTCTTTGAAAGAAAAAAAAAAAAAAGATAAAAGAATTTATTAAAAAATAAAATAAAAAAATGAAATGTTATGACATAACCAAAACGGTGTGTAACTGTACTTAGGTGGTGTCCACATGTACTCAAGGGTTGGGACTTGGGGGGAGGGTGGTGGGAGGGGTTTAGTAGAGAGACTCAGTAGGGTCACGTGGTCGGGGTTCATAGGACATAGGACATAGCTTGGATCTGATCACTCTTTGAATGTAAAGGTGAAACCTCCAAATTGAATGACAACCACTCCTAATTCCCGTCTCCCGTCTCCCGTCTCCCGTCTCCCGTCTCCCGTCTCCCGTCTTCCGTTCCAAAGAAAAGGTGTGGCGATCGACCAATCTTAATATTTTAACAAGTTGTAGTCTCGACCTTCCATAATTCCTTCCTATAAGTTATGGGAAAAAAATATATTAGGAACGAAACGATCATGGATCATATCTTATCGCCCGGGGACGCAAAGGGGGAGCAATATGTCCATAAACCCCTCAAGGACATGTGACTTTTTGTTCACAGACCATTTCAAGACCAATCAACGGTGTACTAAGAACGATGAGACGAGGTCGGGGTAACGAATCTCCAAAGAACTCCCCGGAACTTTCAGGTGACTTATGGTGAGGGGTGAGAGGGTGGTCCGTGGAAGTGGGGCCGACAATCCCGTAGCGAAGACGACAGAGGTTCGTCTGTGCCAGAAATGGGTATGATTACCGGGAAACTTCTCGGTTCCAACAAAAAGAAAAAAAAAAATTTGACCTAGTTCCAACAACACCAACCGACGGAGCAAAAGAAACCTACATGAGAGAGGGGTCTTCATGAATCAGGAAGAAAGGGGTTAAAAACCGTTCAGGGGATAATTAAATGGGCGTGTATAGACTTGAAGTTCCCACTTGTATCAAACCCGAATTCGACTCGTGGGAAGAAGTTTGGTACTTCTTTACCTTTCCTTCTCTGTACTTTCAACGAATGGGACCTCGTAGTACTGCAGACACTGATCTTGTTTTGGCAGGGCGTTCGCACTAATAATGGATGCGAATCTCCCCGATCCTCGTCTCTCCTCACTCTTCCTCCTACCTCTGGGTGCAGTCGAAAAACCTCGGTGTCCTCTACCACACACCTGACTGTCGACTCGTTCCTTGAGAGGTTCTACTTTAGAACAGGTACACTCCGATATCTGGTAAGACGGACTATAATCCACTGTCGGCTCTAACTTGCACTGATCAAACGAAAATGCAATTATAGTTTTAGAGATTAATAAAAATAAAATACTGATGATAAAAAAAAGATTTATACTTGTGAAAGGAACCTTTTATTACTTTTAATAAAAAGTGTAACTTACTTAGACCTCTAATTACTAGAGTGTAAGGAAAGTATAATTTAAGTCAGTACCGAAACATAAAATAATTTCGTTAGAATAAATACTGGGTCCAGACCTACGGATTACCATAGACCTCGACGTTTCTTACTAGTACAAAATATAAAACGTGCTTCGTAACTTATGGCAAACGTCGAGACTTGTGAATTAAAACTAACCTGTCTAAATGACAAAGTCTCTTATCAAAGGACCTTGTGAACACCCCACTAGTACTACAAACGATATTCACTTATCTCTTTGACAAGAACTTATGTAGTCACTACTTTAGGAAGAGAAAGTCACGTGAAGGAAATATTCCGATTTCCTGGATAAGGCACTCCTCACCCACAATGTACCAATTGTGTCACCTCCTCAGACCTAGTTTGAATCTCCTTGATAACAAGAGAATAAACTAATTATAGGGAGATCTTAACGAGGTCTAATATAAAGAGAAGTTGGGTCTCCACTCTGTATTAGTCACAAAGAGTAGTGACGTAAAAGGTGTCACCATTCCTGTCGCTCTCGTTTATGATTTCTTAAGGATCAGGAACCACTTCACCCTCTTCCTTCGGCCACGAACGATCACGAAGTCAGGAGGTATTCGTATCCGGACCCTTCCCACGAGTAACTCGGGGAACTGGTTTGATATCGACTTTATGTGTCACACCGAATAAAATCCTAGTCAAAATTATTATTTCTCTACCCACCCTTTACGCTTAATCCTTTATTTTTTTGGTTCTCGAACCCGTCACTGCAACCAGTCTTATCTTAAACTAAGGGCCTAGAGGGTCGTTGATCAGACACTGTAAGACGTACAAAGGACCGAAGAGACTCGGAGTCAAAGAAGTAACCATTTAATAGTAAACACACTATCTTAACAACCCTAAGGGACCACCGAGTCTACCATTTCTTAGACGGGTGTTACACCCTCCGGACTCAAACTGAGGACCTAACCCTTCTAGGGGACTTCTTCCTTTACCATTGGGTAAGGTCATAAGAACGGACCTCTTAGGCTACCTGTCTCCTCGGACCACCCGATGTCAAGTGTCCTAACGTTTCACAGCCTGTGTTAACTCACCGATGTGAAAGAAAGAAACACTATCCTAACAATCCTCTCAATTTACTTCACCACACACTCTTCTGGTCACTTACTGTACATAGTCCACTCTTTACTTGTAACGATCGACTTAATGATTCGTAGACAAGAGAACCACTGTCACAGATTAAAAGGGAAATCTCTTGGTAGAAAAAGGACAACAGTCTCCTGTACGACGAACACCCCGACTAAGATGATGGTCGGAGTTCTCATATTGCGTATTGAGTTTTGACCAGTCCATCGTAGTCACATGGGAACCGACACACTGAGGAAGTCCCTAGGTATATTTAGTCACGTTAGCTTTCTGTTGGGTTACACCCTCGATGACCCCTCTCTATGAAAGGGAAACTTGAGCTTGTATCTCTTACTACGACAACCGTCCGTGGAACGGGGGTGTCTCGGAGTCTTAATTCGGTTATAACATCATCTCTCACCCGAAGCGACCACCAAGTCGCCATTAATTAGGCAGACTGTTCGTCCTCTGTGTCCAAGCTATGGACCCAACCCTTCTAGGGGACCTCTTCCTTCACCTTCGGGGAACGACCTCTGGGCCCAAGTTAGGGACCCAGTCCTTCTAGAGGACCTCTTCCTTTACCGTTCGGTGAGGTCATAAAAACGGACCTTTTAGGGTACCTACCTCCTTGGACCCTCCGGTGTCAGGTACCCCAGTGTTTCTCTACCTGTACTGACTCTTCGAAGTGAATGTGAAAAGTCACAAGAACGGACCCTTTAGGGTACCTGTCTTCTCGGACCGTCCGATGCCAAGTACCTCAGCGTTTCTCAACCTGTGGTGAACCGCTGTCTTGTTGTTGTTGTACCGTCTCTCGTTTAGGTTCTCGATATTAACTTTGTATCAAACTTAGTGACTAGGGGTTTACGAAGTCGATTTAATTATATATGATTAAAAATAAATTCGATAAATGAACGTTAGTTTGCTCAACAATAACCATGTTCCTTGTATTATATAAAATCGGTAAGAGGTGGAGGGGTAGGGGGGTAAAGTCCTCGGTCTTGGAACGTCTCCTTCCTATTTTCGTAGTTCCAAGAAGGTCTTACGGATTGTCGTCTATCTTTTACGTTCCTTCACGAAAGGTCCGAGACTTTAAAGTATATATATTTGTTGAAACTTTTATATAGGATAATTTTTTATTTTAAGTATTTTGGGGTTGTTGGTGGTACATGAGAGTGATAAAAGAGTATTTTCTTTCCCGTAAAAAAATTATAAGATTTTATTCTTCGTGTCTTATATTATTTCCTATCATAAAATCTGACCTATTTAGATCGAAATTCTTTTTATGTGACACGATAAGAATAAAGAAAGAAAGTGGTGTCTCGTCACTTTTACAGTCACAAAAAAAAATTTCAAGGTCCAGACTTTATTCTGAAGGATCTTCGTTTAGGACCGAGGTGGTAAGTGATCGAGAAGGAATTAATAAGACTCAAAGTCAAAAGAGTAGACGTTTCATCTTTATTATCACTACTAGAGACAGAGTGTTCAAAAACCTTTTCTATATCGTGGGTTCTTCTAGTTTGGTCAGTTAGGATTTCCTTTAGTTGGAACTTATAAGTAACCTTCCTGTCTATGACTTCGAGGTTATGAAACCGGTGGACTACCCTTCTCGGTTGAGTGACCTTTTCTGGGACTACGCCCCTTTCTAACTCCCGTTCTTCTCTTCCCTCACTGTCTCTTATTCCACCAACGTACCGGAGTAACTGAGTTACCTGTACTCAAACTCGTTTGAGACCCTCTGTCACTCCCTGTCCCTTCGGACCGCAAGACGTCAACGTCTTTCAGTCTGTCCTGACTCGCTGACTTGCTGTTATTGGGTTTCGGGTTCGTTGCTGTTGTCTTTATTTGTTCACCCTGATGTAGTTTCATTGTTCGAAGACCATTCCTACTTTACTTGTTCGTATACATTTCAAAAATCTTGTCACGGACCGTGTATCACTCATGAGTTATTTGTAATAATAGTAATTATTATTTGTGAGTCACAAACCCTGTCCATCGTCTTAGATTAAAGTCGGAACTGCGATTTTAAGAGATCGCAGCCCGTCTAGTCAAGTCGACAGACCTTTGGTGCGTGAAAGAGCCTAAGCAAAGTGCCTAAGAAGAGTGCCCTCCACCCCCCGCCCCTTCACTCGGGGGTACTAACTAGCGACTTGCGAGTGCACCCTGGTCCAACCGAGAGGTCTTCCCTCTTCTTAGCAATTAGGACGGGGAGCTACAGGGCCAGTCTACCGACGAAAAGAGAGGCCTACCTGTCCCTCGGCACCCTCTCTTTTACGGACTATCCCCTCACTCACCTCCCTAAGTCCCATCCTTCAAAGGTTTCTTCTTCAACCCTTTTAGGGTTACTACGGTCTGCCCTATCCGTTGTTTTAGTTACCTACTGGCCAATAATGAAAGTTGGTGAGATGACGGGAGATGACGGTTTCGAATCATGGCCACTTTTTTTAGAACCCACAGGACGAACAGACTCTCCCGTTAGGGTAGGAACTTCCTTTCGACTCACAGGAGAAGGCCCACTGTTCACCTGTTACGTATTTCGTAAAACTGATAATTAAAATAAATTTTTTAAAAAAAATGAAAATTTTAAAAATAACCTTATATCGACGAAATGTTACAATCCAATAAAAGACGACATGGCGTTTCACTTAAACCGAAGGATCCACTGTGTCACCATTTCTTAGGTGGACGGTCACGTCCTCGACACCAGGGTAGAGATCCAGTCCTTCTAGGGGACCTCTTCCTTTACCGTCGCGTGAGGTCATAAGAACGGACCCTTTGGGGTATCTGTCTCCTCGGACTACCCGATGTCAGGTACCCCAGAGTTTCTCAGTCTGTGCTGACTCGCTGACTCGTGTCGTGTGCACGTATGTACGTAGACGAGGAAAAATCTAAAGAGAAGGTAAATACACTGGTAATTGAAATCTTCCTTTTTTACGAAGTCCGTTGAATATACCTCAAATTTCTGAGGTAATCGACTACATGAAATCCCTTGTGGAGTCCCACTCTTTTGAAGAAACCGTCTTCGTCTCAACCTCAGTGTCGCGTCGGTCCTCTTCTCAACCCACACACTAGGACCAGAACTAGGGTCCTCGTCGAAAGAACGTGACGTTACCGATACTTTGCACACCAACCTTGTGGCCCTCTGCTGATGTGCAGGAGTATAGAGAACCTAAGCAACGGGGTTCACAGCACAGTCGTCGACGGTCTCGTCAAGTCGCACGAGAGACGGAACACCGAACAGAGAACTGACAGAGTACAGTGAATTCCAAGTCCCTTCCCCTCTACCTATTCCCTGTTTTCTCTACCCTCTCCTTTTCTTCTCTCTTTTAAATTTTTCCCTTCCCCTGTTTCAGTTTCTCCCGCTGAGCCAGACAAAAATAAGAAAAAGTTGAATCTTTCCTTTGAAAGGTGTCAGAATTCTTAAAAAAAAAAAAAAGTACATGGGACCGGGAGGTAACGTTATGGACAGTTCGTGATGATTCATTATCCTGATAGAATATAGTTACTTCTATTACGTACGAAGTGTTCCTATGTTACTTTATTGGAATCGGGTATAGGAGAAAAAAAAAAAAAAATACTTAAAAGAGTTCAAATAAAGAGTCCTCCGAGAATTGCAATAAAAGAAGGAAACTTAAATAGTAAAAGTAGGAATAAAGGATTTCTTCAGGTCAATCACGAATTTTTAAGGTAACTCTCTCCTTCTCTCAATTTAGTATGTCTACACACAGTATAATAAGAAATTTGACACACATTTGTAACATATATAAAGAAATACGTACTAGATAAGGTGTTATTTTTTACAGTTTTGTTTCTCTCTCTTTCTTCCTTTTTAGAAATTCCTACCTTTCCTTTTGTTTTAGGTATAGGATTCCTATTGAATAAGAGAAAACCCAGTCCACACACAAAGTCCAAATGACAGTCTACTCCCCCCCCCTTGTTTGTCCTTCGTCCTTTCGTAAAGTCTTTGTCGTCCAAGACCCTTAACAGGACGACTTCGTACGAGATTCTAGAGCAAATCCGTTTCTAGTAAAAACGTCATATATTTTGATTACTTGAAGGTAGTTTGGGACCACTCCTCGTTAAACCTCATATAATGAGGAACCTTCTTTTCGATACTGGTTGGATCTATCGTATAAGTTTTCGTCTTTATAATGAAACGACTGATTCCAGGCAGATCAGTTCCGATACCAAAAAGGTCACTAGTACATACCTACACTCTCAACCTGACACTTCTTCCGACTCACGGCTTCTTAACTACGCAAACTTGACACCACAACCTCTTCTGAGAACTCTCAGGGAACCTGACGTTCCTCTAGGTTAGTCAGGTAAGACTTCCTCTAGTCGGGACCCTAAAAAAACCTTCCTTACTACGATTTTGACTTTGAGGTCATGAAACCGATGGAGTACCCTGCTCAACTGAGTAACCTTTTCTGAGACTAGGACCCTCCCTAACCCCCGACCTCCTCTTCCCCTGCTGGCTCCTACTCTACCGACTTACCGTAGTGCCTGAACTACCTGCACTCAGACTCACTTGAGACCCTCAACCACTACCTGTCCCTCCGGACCGCACGACGCTAAGTACCCCAACGTTTCTCAGTCTGTGCTGACTCGCTGACTTGACTTGACTTTCCCATTTCACCGAGGACCCGATTCTACCTACATTGTCGAACGACTACTACCGAAAGACAAATACCCAGTTGACGTGTAAGTGTGTGTACATGACGAGAAACGAGGTTCAACGAAATACTAAGAGAAATTCAACAGATGAGCAACACAACGAATGTATTCCTTATTTATCGACGAAAGAGTTCTTTGGACGAGGTACCCATATAGAATTACTTTTCCATAACTTGACCTTTAACATTCGGGTACGAAAATTTCGGGTTACCTATTACTAGGTTGTCTCTGTCGTTTGACCTTCATTTCACCTTTCCTCTCCTCCCACGTCCCCACCCCACGACTTCTTTACCTGTCATTCAGATAGAAGACGAAATCGGGACCTGAATTTGGACTTGTTACTACACAAAATCCGACTTACAAACACAGGGAGGGTTCAAGTAAGCAACTTTAGGATTAGGTGTGTCACTACCATAATTTTCCACCCCAAAACTCCTCTACGTATTTCAGTGGTCTCACCTCGGGAGTACTCACCCTAATCACGGGAATAGTTTCTGTGGGGCCCTTGAGGGAATGGGGGAGTAAGTACACTCTTGTGTCTCTCGTTTACAGGTAAACACTTGGTCCTTACCCCGAGAATGGTCTGTGGTTTAGAATATTACGGAACCAGAACCCGAGGGGTCGGAGGTCTTGACCCTCTTTAGTTACAAACAACAAATTGGGTGGGACAGATACCATAAAAACATATCTTCAAGTTCTCTTGGCTTTGTCTTACCTTCTCAGGAGAGACTGTGTCCAAATAGGACCACTGTGAAGAAGGTCACAGGGACTCCGAGGGGTACAAGACTAAAAAGAGACGGGACGAAGTCGAGAACACAAATAGTGGGTGGGCCCCAAGATATTGGTAGGGGACGATGAGGGTAAGGAGAGAGAGAGGGAGAGGGACAGAGAGAGATCAGGGTATACAATTCGAAGAGGTCTTGATCGTCAGTATTGTCCTGGATAAGACATTGGTCTAAGTTCAAACCGTCGTGTTTCATGGAATAGACAAATAATCGAAACCAAAAGTACAACGTTCAATTGATTTAGGTTGGGTACAAAAACTCTCGAGTCCTATGTGTCCATACCCCTTACCGTTCTGTTGTGTTTTCTGTACCGTGCACCAACACGAAAACCCGGTCAGGACAATTATAACGGTTCAGGAGATTTATCTCACTGAAGACCCATATAAAGTCAAACAACCTATTTAACTTAGGTGAAAATTATTTTAGGTGAAAATGATTAACAATGAATCATTTTATATATCTCTCTTTTATTTTCTCACTAACTTATGAAGTTAACGAAAAAACGAGAATCTTTTGACCGGTATCTTTTATTCAGAACCGGAAAGGTTCACCAGGTCGTCGATTCTCAGACTTGAGGGTTACGTCCCCCGGGTCCAAGCTAGGGACCAGTCCCTTGATCTAGGGTGTACGGTGTTGATTTCTAGGGTGTACGGTGTTGATTTCTAGGGTGTACGCGTTGATTCTGGGTCGTGTCGGTTTATTCATTTATCATGCAGAGTTGCTCAATTCCCGTCCTTCCCACCTTTAGTCCTCACTGACAGTCGAACACTCCACGAAAATTCGTCACACCGACGAATTTTTGGGTCTAAGAATGGACTTTCAAAGGGTTCATGATTACCCTTTGTTCTTCCCTCCCTTTTTGTTACGGAATGGTATGTACCAAAATTAACAATTGTTCGTTTATTTTTTACCTAAAACATAGTTTTTGAATTAGACACCGATTAAGTTTGGAAATGAAGAAAAAGAAACAAGATCTTTTACCCTAATAAGTGTTGTAATTAGAGTAGGGTTATTTGTAACTTGACACAATATGTTTTAGGTTTACCGACTTAGAGTATAATACTGTGTCAATAAACTAACTTGAAGTCAATAGATTTTTACTTTTTCATAAGTTAAACGTGTTAGACAAATTAAAAAATACAAAACGGAAAATACATTAATGAAATAAGTAGTGCGACTTCAACAAATCTACTTTTGTTAAGTCAGTGAACTTCGTTGCAGTTTTAAGACTTTTTAGTGGTTATCGTTCTGTCATTTAACTTGAAATTTCAAAACTAAATCTATAACTCACTCACATTGAGTGAATCAACACAGGCTGAGAAACTCTGAGGTGCCCGACATCGGGCGGTCCAAGGAGACAGGTACCTTAAAGGGTCCGTTCTTATAACCTGACCGAACTGTAAGGTAAGAGGTCTCCTAGAAGGGGTAGGTCCCTAGTTTGGACCCAGAGGATGTAACGTCCGTCTAAAAAATAGTAGACTCGGTGGTCCCTTCGGTCTTCTATAACCTTTCAACGATTAACATTACCCAAACTTTAGACCGAGGAGGTGAATGATATAAAATGGGGTTGTCAAAAGATTAGAGAGACAAGGAATAAAATGACTAGAATTTATCCCGGTAATTATCGTAAATCAATTATCCCACCAACACTCCTAATTTACTTAAGGAGTTTATTTCGTAAATCTACTCATGGACCGTGACTCATAGTAGGTATTCACACGATATTAAGAGTAGTGGTAGTAGTATAGGACAGTCCAACTAACTGAGTCGTAAAAGAACTGTCACTTCTCGCTTAAAGGTAATAGATAGAGAGTCTCTTCAAGTTGGTTTTAACAGACACTACTCTTTTGACGTCGGGTACCAATGTCAGTACCATGTTTACAAGTTGCGCAACGACCAGGAGTAAATTACACAAGAGGAATGAGTGATAAAGTGTTGGTAAATTAAGTGTCTACTGAGTCTACTGACGTTCTTCTAATCCGGAAGACAGAGGAATAAACAAGTCCTAACTTCGTTCGTCATCAACGAAAATTCTTTTCTTTAACCGTTTACCCAAATAAAATCTGCGTAAGACAAGAAAGACCGAAACGACCCGTTTTGTTATTTGAGGGACCACCCACCCTGTCTTCCTTCAGAGTAAGACTGAGAGTAGGTCACGGAGAGGAACCGGTCTGAGGTCTCGATCCCTACAAATGTAAGTAAGATCTTCTTTACCGAAACCCTAACCGAAGTCTTTTCCGGTTTTATTAACCTAATTAAATTATTCCTAATTTCTGACAAGTATCAGAAGTTCATATGTGTATTACTTATACATCTCTTCCGACATTGGTAAATTCAATAGATGACTTTTGTCTTTTTTTCATAAACAACCGAACAGTCCTCATTTTAAAATACATCCACAATATTCCATTCGTTTAAGATGGTTTCCTAAAAGGACCCGACTACTTAAGAGGGAAACCACCTACATCGGGTACAAAATCGGGTACAAAGAATAAAGATGAGCAATAACATCGTGGAGACAGATTTTTCGGAAGGGACGGGTGATGACAATGACGATTGTGGGTAGGGGACCGAATAGAGTGTAAACGACTAATTATTCGATGATGTGTTTCTCAACCTGGACTAAATCACTGATTTGTTGTTGTTCGATGATACGTAACGGACACTAAAAAAAAGGAGAGGGTTTGACCGGGACACCCACCTTTGACAACTACCCCGAAAGTGACAGAAATTTTGACGGAAATCACTTATAGAGGACGGAAGTCACGGGGACAGACTCGACAGTGACTAAAGTCCACTGAGGTGGTCCCCACAGACTTTCCGGTGGTCACCGGTTCCCCTTCCTTACAAAGGACCCCAGAGTCACTTGGTCTCGGTACGAACCAAGACTTGTCTTCACCTAGAACGGAGGAAAAGAGAATACAAAAAGTGTACTGAAGGTTTCTTCTCGATGAAACGGGTTACAAAATATTTTTATAACCACTTGTCGGGAAAATAAATGAAACCGAAAATCGGGATGGACCGAGGACCCTACGACTCGTGTTTAGTTACTTTTTATTAGATCTTCCGTTTAGACTCGGTATCTGTGGTACGACTTCAGTCGTTGAGGAAAGGTTTCGGACTCTTAGATAATAACCTGGTGTAGAGACAAGGACTGTAGAACCGTTCTCGAAAAGAGACCGAAGACTACCCGACAGGGAGTCGTAGTTCTATACAGGTCCTCTTCCATGATAGACAGGACGGGGTTCCTGAAACTACCTTGGGTCAACTCGAAGAACGAGTAGTCCTACCAACACTTAACCCTTTTCTAGTTATGAAATTTTATAGTTCTTTAAATTTAACGTTGTAGTTACCTAATGGTTACAATCCGAGATCATATGTGTAAAGTAATATTTTTCCTTTACATGATTTAATATTAACTAAGAGAGACCCCAACACTTTAGTACCGCCTAAAAAGAAAAAATACAACATAAAAGTGAAAACAAATGTTAATAACACGTATGAAAAGTAGTAGTCTTTTTATAATTGAAAGAACAAGTTCTCTTATTTATATGGTTAAATTCCGATCGACCGTTTACTATCTCCACCTTAGCTAGCTATTACTATGTCACATTTGTTCTTGTGTGGGGCCTAAGGACTTATGAAAGTATAATCAAGGAACTACACGAGACAGTGTGACCTTTTTGGTTCCGTCGTATCGTCCGGGTTATGTTTGTCAATACAAATTAGTGTAACCTACCTAAATCTAACCCAAACTATAAAAGTTCCGGAGTTTTGTAGATCGGTTTTCAACTTTTCACCAGTCAATAGGTCGTGACTGTAAATCATATATATCGTGTGGATCGATCCACTAAAGTCGAAATCGAAAGAAATGTCCACGAAACTGTAACGTATCCGTCGTATTATTACTCTTCTTGAATGTCCTCTATTAGATCGTATCCTTGTGTAAACGTAGGAGAAAGGGGGGAATAATTAAACCCGATTCTCCGAGAATCCTTCCACTACAAATCCTTTCTTTATCCTTGTCAGACAAAGAGTATCTTTGGACGACTTCTTTATTTAAGAATTAAATCCGGTTTCTACAAGTTGATTTTATCTCAAGGGAACGAATCACAACTCACAAATAACGAAGATTCAGGAATTTCTTTATGACATAAGTTTATTTGGATACTTTTAAAACAGGGTGACCAGAAAATCTTTGTTCCTTCCCACAATCGTCCTCTATTGAATTCTTGTAGGTTTTTACTTTTACAATGTAACAGAGTTTTCATTTAAGAAAAAGGTCCGTTCCAGGGAGAACGTCCGACCAATAAGAAGGATCAAGACCAGTGAATGAACAATACTTTTGAAGTTCCTGAGGACAACTTAATAAGTGTAAAAAAATTCCTGTTTATTAAAGAAACAAATTTTTACAATACGATCTTATATTATCTATATCTTTTATGTGTCTTTTGGGTTTATAACATCGTTTTACAACTGACGTTCACAAAGGATACAGAATGCTTGACACAGTCTTAAGTAGAGTCTTCATGGGAAAAAAAAAAAACTTTTGTCAATAAAAATTATTATCTAATACACTTCCGTTCCGGATTTGTAAGGAAGGACTTTCTTTCCTTATTCCTATTTCTCTTAGTATTATTTCGTTTCCCATCAACAGAACCAAACTCCCCAAGAGTTTGACAATTGATTGACTAAAAAGTCCGAAGAGACCCCAACTTTTGAGGTTATGAAACCGGTGGACTATACTTCTCGACTGAGTGACCTTTTCTGGGACTACGACTCTTTCTGACTTCCGTTTTCCTCTTCACCTATCGACACTTCCGTTTCACTTCCGTTTTCTTCTACTCTACCGATCTATCGTAGTGACTGAGTTTCTTGTACTTAGACTCATGAGACCCTCTATCGTCTCCTGTCTCCTCAGACCGGACGACGTCAGGTACCCCAGTGTTTCTCAACCTGTACTGAATCGTTGACTTGTTGTTGACCGACATCTACACTTCACCCTGTCCGACTCCGGACCCTACCCGAAACTCCGAGTCGTGGGGTTTATCGGGGGACACCTGAGGTTTTCACTTTCACTTTCAGTGAGTCAGTATAGGTTCAGAAACGCTGGGGTACTTGATATGTCAGGTACCCTAAGAGGTCCCGTCTTATGACCTCACCCATCGTCAAGGGAAGAGGTCCCCTAGAAGGGTTGGGTCTCTACCCTGGGTCCAGGGAGCTTCTCGTCACTATAACGAAAACTCAAAACAAAAGGGCTATAACGAAAACTTAAAATTATAAGGGGAATCCTATAAGATCCTAAAGTCATTTCGACTAATCGAATTATCAGATAACGGACTCAACATACGTTCGACGGAATCCTCTACGTCCGACCACCGACACAGAGGAGGAGGTCCACACCTCTCCTATTTGAGTACCCTTTCGTTATCTCTGTGTAAGTCCGTACTAGACCCTCCTTCCCTTTGTCGGTAGACGTAAGACTCCGTTTTTCTTGGTCAATTCTGTACTTTCGTGCAGGTCTCTTAGGGGTCTTTATAAATCTTTTCTGATCTAAAAGACAAATATTCAAACCGGATAAAATAAACCTATAAATCTTTACCAGTGTAACTTTTCGGCTCTACTAAACCTTCGGGAGTCTAAGATATAGCCTCTTCCGTTACCGTGGGGTGAGATCATTAGAACGGATCTTTCAGAGTACCTACCTCTTCGGACCATCCGACGTCAGGTACCCCAACGATTCTCAACCTGTGCTGACTCGCTGAAGTGAAAAGTGAAAGTGCGTAGCCTCTTCCTTTACCGTTGGGTGAGGTTACAAGAATGGACCTCTTAGGGTCCCTGCCCCCTCGGATCACCCGACGGCAGATACCTCAGTGTGTCTCAACCTGTGCTGACTTCACTGAATCGTCGTCGTCGTCGTCGTCGTCTAAGATATACTTTACCTACTTTCACCGCTACGAGAATAGTTTCCCCCTGAGAACCAAAAGGCCTTCCCGAAGAGACTCCGGTGTCTTACAATCACGACAAGAACTATATGACGTCTACTAGTTATTTCCACCCGACTTACTTACTAATTGGTTTACTTACTGGTCATTGGTTCTTGTACTCCAAGTGACAAATTTCTATTACTGGTTTCTCCAAAACAGTCAGTTTCACTCACTGACTTTTTTACTTTATAAATCTGTTGACACAGTAATCTGTTCAACAAATCCATTTTTTTTTTTTAGTAAAAAGGTCTATTACTAGGTTTATCCTATTATTAGTAGGCTAAAGTTCTAATTCTTTTATAATGTTCGACCAATACAGATCTTTTTACTAGTTAACCATTAGACTTATAAAAAGAAATATGGTTCATTCGTCCTAAAAACCTTGAGTATAATAGTAAAGTAAAAACTTAACCGACTCTTTTACTCAACGGACGAAGTCATACATTCTGACTTATTTATGTTAAATAGGTAAAACGTTCTTGTACCAAGAAAATCTGTGTAATAAATGACTTACGAGTACCAAATTTTTTATAAATACATACACAGATAAATAATATCCTTATTTTCCTTTACTGACCTTACCTATTCATATTACATGTATATGTTTAAACTTCTGTCTTAACATATCCACTTAATCTCAAAAAAAAAATAAAATGAAATTTTCTTCGTTTCCTTCCGGAACAATCTTAATTTTGAGTACTCAAAACCCAAAACATTACTTTTACTATCACTCAGGACACCCTATGTCTTCCCTGTCACGGTTGAGTCCTCGGAGTCAACATTGTGACTGACCGTCCTTTCGGTATTACTGTTCCACCCGAGGAGACACCCTGAGACCCGTCACAAAACTACACAAAGTCGGTAACAGAGGTACCATATTCGGATCCTTTTTTAGTTCCTCTTTTACCAAGAAGCTAATATGTAATAGTTCTGAGATTGAAGAAGAGAGGTCTAGACTCCAAATTTTGAAGGTAAACTAAGTGATAACAGTTGGATGATATACGGTCCGTAACACTACCTTTTCATCCACCATGCATTGCCACTTGTTTCACGTAGCAGAGACGGGAGTACCTCAAATCTAATCTCCCTTCGTTAGTTATACAGTTACGTACTGACGTTTGACACAACACTTGATTCTTCCTTTGATACACTATGAGACTTTCATAACACACACACCCACCCCTCAACCCCAACCACACCTTACTTCGCACTTATATTTTACCATAAGTCCCGTCAGAAAAACCTTTTGTACTACTGACTGGACTTTAGAATTCCTGTTAACGAAATAAAATCTCTTAAATGGTATACGAGGTCCTTAGGATGAAGACCTCTATCTCGGTTTCCTCCTACTTTTGTCCCACAGTTTCTCAATAGACCTAGAATAAATGTTATCAGTTCTTTACCTTTGTTGGGTTTACAGGTAGTCACCTACTCTCCTATTTCTACTCTATACATACTTATCCTAAGTCGGTACTCTTTCTTCCATTAGGACGGTCAAAACTGGTGTATCTCCTGAATACGACTACTCTGTTCAGTCGGTCTCTTTCTTTTTACGACAAACTAAAGTAAATATACATCTTAAAAATTTTTTAAGTCTACGTATCTTTGTCTCTTTTATTTTTTCATAAACGGACCCCACCCCTATCTCTTTCCAACCATTTTACCATGCTTGAAGATCGATATTCTGCTTAGTTCAGACCCCGAGATTCTTATTTCGTACCACTGATATTGACTATTGTGACATCATATTGACTTTAAACGATTCTCTCATCTTGAAATTACAAGAGTGGAGAGGAGCGCGGGGGGGTTTTCTCTATGTATACACTCCACTACCTACACAATTAATTGATCTATAACCCTTAGAAAAGTGTTAATATACAGTATTCCCTAAGGAATTTATAGAGTGTTAAAATAACTAGTTGATATAGAGTAATATCAACCTTTTTTGGAACTAAAAGAACCAAATTTTTTTTCTTAAATAATGGAGGATTTAGGAGGGTCGTTACATTCCCCAATTCACGAAGAAAATACCAACCCTTGTGACTGTATGGGTGTCCTATTGACTGACTCAATTGTCGATTGTTCAGTCACCAAATACACTACACTTTTAGAGTGAAAGAACAAGACCCTTACAACAGGAATCTTTAGATGTAGTCTTATAAAGGTCGTTTTTTTTTTTTTTTTCTTTGTCTTCACCTAAAATGAAAAGTATAATTATCGTAAACTTGGACACTTCTGCTCCTACTTAAAGAAAAATTTCTGACAGAACCATCTGCCTTGGATATCAGTCCTACCATGTTCCAATGAAAGTGTAAAGCAAACTCGTCGAGGATGACAAAGGTTTGAGGTACGACTGAAAAGAAAAAACAGTTTCAGACGCCAACTGATTTTGGCCTGACTGTCATCGTCATTACTGAGACTCTAGAAATAATAAGGAAAGGTGACAAGAACAAGGGGAGTACGTACGGTGAGAGTAAAACACGACTTCTATAAAATTACTCAAAGACTTACTAACAAAAGGTGAAAAGGATTATAGGGACGAGTCTAGTGATTTAATCTCCTTTCGTAAACTCGTTTACCCTTGCCTTTGTTTTTTCATAGTAATGACCCTCGTGACGACTTCAGTGTCGATAATCCTTGCACTGATCTTCATGCCTTTTCTGCGACGGTCTACCTTCCCAATTAATGATCTACGACCGAAGTTTTCTTCTGTCCCGTCGAATCTTCAAGGTAAACAGTTGTCGCCATTCCTTGTACGAAGAAGGTCACGTCAGACACTAGTGATTTACGAGAGAGGACCTTATATAACCCACCCCTCTTTGTTAACGTGTCTAGAACTAAAAGCTTGAAAGGACACCACAAAGTACTGAGTTCTCTGACCCTTAGACCGATGATCGTTGTTTTACGGTCTCAAGAGTACAAATTTTGGTCTCCTGATTGTTCGACGTTTATAAATATTGAACCATACAGAGTCTTACAAAAGGGGCCCAAGGAGAAAAGGACACGGGTGAGTACACCGTAGACTTAAAGAAGGGTGAGTTCCTCAATTAGATCTACTTTTAAAATTAGGAAAAACTCGTGTTCTATAGGTAGACGTTTTCATGTGAACTAGTGTTTTCCTATCACTTAGGATAAACCCCCATGAAAAATTTAGGTAAAGGTACCGTCTGTCCTTAACCCAATAGTGTCTAGGTAATACCGTCGTTTAAAATAACAGGAGTTGAATCAAGAGGACACCCTGTCCACTCGTATAATACTCCTCGACTTATAAGTAAACCATGGGGTTTAACCAAAGAAACCACCGAGTATTAATTAGGCATACAGAATACGTGTCATTTGTAAGTTGTCTACGAAAATTTTCACCTTCAGTTAACAAGTCCCTATAGAGATTTGTTTCGACACTGACTTCTGATCTTCTACTTCTAGGACACAAACGTTAATTTCGGAATGGAGACCGTTACCTTACTTTACTGAAGGAAGAGTCAAATTCTTGATCGTTCTGACCAACTACTACCTTTTCCTCCTTGGAGTTACTTTGGATGTTTAACTACTCATACATCGGTGGGTGAGTGACAGATTACATTTAGGATAAATTTAAGATACGTACGTGACAAATAAAGGTGTCAGAGTACACTCTTACTGACAAGACTTACGGACTATTAGCATATACATTTTTGGTCAACAAAGTAAATCTATACTTGTACTAAAAACGGTTCCTACATCATCCTCTGTACCCGTTCATTTATAGGAAGCTTTCTTCATTAATTTTGACATTTTTAATCTGGTCATAACATTTCCACATTTGAACCTATAGTTCGATCTTCTTAATTCCAAAAAATCAAAATAAAATTTATATCCCTTAACGTAGAAGTGTCCGTCTGGTTACCTGATCATTGAAGTAATGGTTCTGCGGACCAAGATCTGATTTACTAATGAAAGTTGGAAAATAAACCATCGTGGAAAAACAAAATTAATCTTTTTACAAAACAACTGTTACAGGTTATTTCAACTCTCCTAGAAACGGATCAGGACCGGATCATAACGAAAGTACTATACTACGGTAGTATTAATACATAAACAAACGCAGAGTGGTGATCTGACGTATAGAAACTTCTGTTCTCGACACAGATAAAGGAAACAAAGATATAGGAGTCTCGACTCGTGTCACATAAACTATCGTGATTTTCTTACCCTTGCGTACACACAGTTCAACGAAGTCAGTACAGGCTGACAAGTGTTTGGGTACCTGATATTACCCTAAGAGGTCCTTCTTATGACCGCACCCGACGGTACGGGAGGAAGTCCCGTAGAAGGGTTGGGACCTTACCTTGGGTACAGAGAATACGGAGGACGTAACCTTTTGTCCAAGAAATGGTGATCGTGGTAGACCCTTCGATTAATACTTATCAGGGTATGTTTCATCTTGTGAACGGAAATTTACTTTAATAAACGACGTAAAATACTGTACTAAAGTAGTATAGGTACAGACTGAAAAATGAACATTATTTTGATAAAACCGAAAATTTCTTCTTCAGTTACCCTTTGTTCCATTTGTAAAAACGGTCTTATAAAACTAAGACACATAACTTAATTCACTACTCCATAATCCGATTTAAGGATAAACTTAGTAACCGTTATACTGAAAAAAAAGTTCAATCGTTGGACTTGTGGGTATTGGACGTTGGTATACATGAAACTTTCATAAAAGAGTTTACCTAACTTTACCCTTAGACTTCTAACAATCAAAAGTAAAGTAATGAAGTAATAACTCACTAGACCCTATTCTTACAGGACCACGAAATCAAAGGTACAAGAATTTGGTCCTAATCATCACAGACGTGAATCCTAAATTTCAGTTTACCTTATTATACAATAGTCAAGGTCGTTACCACTTATTCATCCATTGAACCTAATACCACTGTCATTATTTTTCCCAGTCTCTGTCGACACCCCGTCTTTACTTCGGAAGGTACACTGACACCTTTTAATTAAGTAGAAAGTTTATAAAGACTTTGTCATCAATACTCAGTTCTCTAGATATTCTTTACTTCTTCCCTTCGTCTGTCTACCGTCGAGAGACGAGGACCTGGTCCCAAGAATGTATTCTGGACCACTTTGTCCTAAGTCTGGGGTCCTACCGGTCTGACACGAGACTCCTAGGTCCTTTAACCCTCGTAGACCAATTTCACTACTTACACACCCCTTCTCTTTGACTTCGAAGACCTACCGTCTAAAACTTCGTGTCCACGATAGTTGATGTAATAGTGGGTTTGGACTTTTGAACTTCGATTTATACATGTCTCGAAACCATGTACTGTATACCACAAAGTTTATATTTTGAATATCTGGTAGACAGTCTAGATCACCCCGAAATCGGACCTTCCTACTGACTTCTAACCTCTTGGACGATGTAAACGTGTGGGTCTTCATTGATCTGTCAATTATGTATAATTAAATGACCAGTAGTGTCTATTTCACATCAAAGACATTTCTCAATATCCTTTATACCAGAACAGGAATTTTTCCATTTCGTTCTGTCATTGTCTTCCCGTCCGTCTCACGTACCGAAATGTAACGAAGATCAAGAATCCGAAGTTAAAGTACCAGGTAGTAGTGCTAATGAGAACGCGTAAACGGCATTTATAGGAACGGAAGGAACCGGGGAATGTACGAACCGTTTCAGTGTTAGGAGCTATTTGTCTTAGAGAGACGGAAAGGTTCGAACGTTAGTACGTTGACTTATAGAGACCTCTTTTTGTGTGTCAGTACAGAACAGAATGAAATTTAAGTCCCGACATTTCGAGTCACCCAAGAACTTTACCAATCTCACTCTCTCACTTCAACGAGTCAGCACAGACTGAGAAACACTGGGGTACCTGGTCCGAGGAGACAGGTACCCTAAAAGGTCCGTTCTTATGACCTCACCCAACGGTAAAGGAACCAATCCGATAACTTAATAGGTAGGGGACAACGGAGGGAGGAGTGAGTGGATCGTCCTGAGAGAGGATGGAAGAGACGAAACGAAGGAACAGAAGTAAGGGTCCCTCTTAGAAATAAAATGACTCTTCTAACTTCATTAGTCTCCTCTTACAGATTTTCGGGTGTAGGGTCAATGGAGGGATGGTTGTGGGTGTAGGTATGGGAGTCTAAGGAATGAACAAGGGTAATTCGTAGAAACGAAGATAGTTTTCGATCAACGAGGGAAACAAGTCATATAGAGTAGGGGAAAACGGATGAGTTCCTGTAACGAGATCGTTAAGAAATAGGAAAGGGAATACGTAGTAAAGGGGAAATTTAAATTTGTATTAAAAAGAGAATTTACTTTGTTTTAGAGACTGAGGTGAGGGAGGTTGTACAAACATAATTCGACAAAGGAATGTTAAAGAGTAAAGGGTACGTAAGAATTTGGTGAGGTTAGTTCGAAAGTAAAAATGTCTAAAGTGGTTTTGACGGGAGTAATGCAGATGGTCACTGGATGTAGAACAGTCAAGACAAGTAGTCAAGTCCTGGAGAAAGGTAGCCGAAACAAACCAGGAAGGGAGGAGGAGTTGGGCGCGGTAAGTGATTCACCCCGAAACTGAGAATGGAGTGACCGACGAGGAAGAATCAGAGGAGAAGAGGGGTCGGAAACTATAACCTCTTGGGATCCCAAGTCTGGTGCGAGAAGAAAAGAAATGCTAATGAATGAGGAACCCACTAAAATAAATCTAGATAAAATAAATCCTGGTATATTGTATGATATCTAGATGTATTATAGACAAACGACTAAAACATGGAAACCAGGTCTTAAGAAAGGATTTAAGGTCTGAATAGATGGGTTGATGGATGAATTGGATGAACCGTAAAGATGAACCCTCGGAGTCTCCCTAGGGTCAGAGTCGGACACACTTTGGTTTGAGAACTGATAATCCGTTGACTAGAGAGATGGAAGAGGTGGACATCGGAAGCGTTTGAGTTGACTACCGTTAAACTAAGGAGGTCTGTAGGAACGTCAGTAGAACCCGAAAAGACAGAAAGAGTATGAGATATAAGTTAGATAACCTTTTGGAAGTTTAATATACGTCTTAGACTCGTAAAGAATGGTTAGGTGATATTGGAGGGAGTGGACTCGGTAGTAGTAGACAGTGATCCCAACGACTCTCTCTGAGGACCTACTAAAGAGATAAAAAGAATAAGAGGATGTCTAACGAAAGTTGGGTCACCGACTCTCACTAGGACAATTTAACGCGTAGCCAAGGACTGTGGGGAGGGAAGTTTAGGTGTAGAGTCAGTCTCGGTTTCTAGGTTGTACTAGACTGACGGCAACAAGGACAGGGGGTTGGGACGGGGGACTCAGGAGACAATTATGAGAGGGAGACACAGTGAGGGGACTCTGTGTGGACGGTGGATTATGAGGAGTTTATATCAGACATGAAATAAGGAATGCTCGAGAAGGACCTTACAAGAGAGTCTATAAGAGAACCGAGGCAACGTGTTGAAGAAGTTCAGAAACGGACATACAGACGGAAAGGGTTGTTCGGACAGACTGGTGAGAGAAGTTATGATGTTTGACGAGACTGAGGGACGTGAGGACTGTAGTGAATTAGGACGGACTGAGAAGGAAAAACAATTGTACATAGTAGAAGAGCCCGGAGGGTCCACCGTGATCACCATTTCTTGGACGGACGGTTACGTCCTCTGTACTCTGCCTCCCAAGTTGGGGACCTAGTTCTTCTAGGGGACCTCCTTCCGTACCGTTAGGTGAGGTCATAAGAACGGACCTCCTAGGGTACCTGTCTCCCCGGACCTTTCGATATCCTGGTACCCCAACGTTTCTCCACCTGTGCTGACTTCTCTGAATCGAACGTACGTACGCACGATAGAAGAGTGCATACTATATATATTGGGTAAATAGTCCAAGTAACAACGTACAGAGGGATTTTAGGGTCATTTTAAAGTACTCTCGTCCCCAAAAAAAACCAAGTAAAAACAGTTAAATAAGGTTTGAGGATCGTGAGACGGACCATGTATCATATACAAGTTATTTATACACAACTTATTTATTTACTTATCGCCATCGAGACAGTAGTAGATCTGATTTTAAATGTGTTCACGAAGAAACGAAGAGAAAGTAGAAAACTCGTATAAAGTGTATATAATAAAAATTAAAAAAAAAATAAGTAAATAAAAACCAACGTGACTCAGAAACAACGACATGCTCCCGGAAGAGACCAACACCGCGTACCCGAATCAAAGAGGTATCATACACCCTAGGAGGGTCTAGTCCCTAGCTTGGGTACAGAGGACGTAGCCGTCCACCTAAGAAGTGGTGACTCGCTGGTCCCTTTGGGTGTATAAGAACTTTTAATTTATCGGTATTTAAGATCTACTAATAACTCGATCTTTTAATAATGTCCGGAGGACACAGTACATATTTTTACATTTATTACAGATATAAAAATGTACTTCAGAATTTAAAGATACAGGGACCTGAAAACTAAACCAAGATCGTTTACTAGAACGGACTTACGAAACCTTAGTATCAGGAAGTGTTACTCGTCAAGGTCATTTCTTTCCTTACGACGTTTGAGTCTACGTTTCCCGGTCTACATTCTCTGTAAAACCCATTTCGATGTATAACTTTTGTAAATGTCCTCACTTTAAGACAACATCTAAATCATTATACTTGGACATAAATTTCCGAAAGACACTTTTTTGTTGAAAAACTCTGTAGACGTTGTAATTTAAAATCATATAACTCATATCTTACATCTGAAGTCAAAGTTTCCGGTGAGTATGATTAACTAATAGTACCAATTCTCATAGGCTTAATAATTAACATTGAAACCTCTTATATGACCCGAAGGGTCCACCGTGTCACCATTTCCGAGACGGACGGTTACGTTCTCTGTGTTCTCTACGTCCAAACTAGTGACCCAACCTTTTAGGGGACCTCATCCTTTACCGTTGGGTGAGGTTATAAGAACGAACCTTTTAAGGCACCTGTCTCTTCAGACCACCCGATATCAGGTTAAGAACCCCAGGGTTTCTCAGTCAGTGCGGACTCGCTTTGTGTGTATAACCTTTTATCTGATAACCTAAAGAGAAATATTTTGGATACTTAGAAAAAAAAAAAAAAATCGAAACACGTACTACCATTTACTTCACTGTCGAAAATACATGGTCCTTAAACAAAACAATTCATATTCTGACATTCCTTTTTGGGGTTATTTGAGTAAGAGGACAGAAATCTGTTTTAATCAGGAAGGATCTCCTTCATAAAATTTCACCCTCTTTTGTTCTTGTTATTAATTTCTTAAGATCCACAATCCTCTTGACCTAAGAGCAAACATGGGCCGACGCTAGAACTCAATAATTATATTAGGAGTCGTAGACAAACCGAGAGATCCGGATTCAGTCGAATAGAGATCACAAGAAACTCAAATATGAAATACACAGTCGGTGCAAATACTTTCTTCTTTCGTAGAATAAAGTGTAAATTAATCGGTTTCTCTATTAAAGATCCTGACCTACAGTCAATAAAATAGGTTCGTTGAAAAGACATAACGGACCTTTTGTTATAACCATAGAAAGAATTTTAAAGGACACAAATAGGAAGACTTTGAATTCCCTCGAGTATAACAGACTGATTTCCACACTCGTCGGACAGATAAAGAGGACAAGAGTCGTTGGGCTCCTATTCACTAAACACAACAACTGAAACCTCAGTCAGTTTACTTATTAAACCCGGGACAAAAGGAATCTGTAGGTAGTGAAAAAATAGTTATTTGACCTCTGTTACGGTAGTTTTAAACTGCAGACCTCTGGATAACACTTCCTCGAAACATAAACGAAAAGATGTAGTTTGGCAATTGAGAACAGACAATAGAAATACCCTCACTTCTCGGGAAAAAGTGGTAACATATGTGAATTCGGTCGTGTCACGGTCCGTGAGTTTCTTATAACTAGCTTGCTCACTTATTTATTAACCCACTTTCTTACTTGAAACAAACCTATGGTATACCACTTCTCACTAAATCTGGTCGACAGAGGTCGGCAAAACCGTGGCCCCTGGCCAAAGCACCTTCTGTTAAAAGGGTACCCGACCCCTACCCTCCACCAAATCTCCACTAAGTTCCCATAATGTAAATAACAAGTGAAATAAAGATAATAATGTAATCGAGGTGGAGTCTAATAGTCCGTAACCTAGGACCTCCAATTCCTGGGGACTTAATCTGATACCCGAAGGGTCCACCGCGATCACGATTTCTTGAGCGGGTGATTGAGTCCTCTGTCTACTCTGCACCCAAACTAGGGACCCAGCCCTTCTGGGGGACCTCCTCCCGAACCGTTGGGTGGGGTCATAAGAACGGACCTCTTAGGTACCTGTCTCCTCGGACGACCCAATGTCGGGGATCCCGGAGTTTCTCAACCTGTGCTGACTTCGTTGTCGTACGTACGCACGTGCTCAATCTGGTGTCCGGGAAAGTGTGGACCCTTCTGTTTCTTGAAATTCCCTTTTTTTGTGAGATTATCCTGTCTCTGACGGGAATAAAGTTTCCGCTCCCGAGTCAATACTCGTCACCCCTCTCCGATAAGTAGAAAGACCTGTCTTCGTCGTTTTCGTGAGAGACCCGGTGCAACCGGCCCGACGACAAACGTCCCAGGAATTTAAACCGGACTACTGTCTTCTCATCAACGCTAAGTGAACTATTTTCTTTAACCAGAGAGAGAAAAGGAGAGGAGTCTGTGAAAAGAGAGAACACTAACTTGAAAAGTAAACGTAAAAGTATATAAGTCGATATAAATATGAACGTCTACATATAAACACAAAAAGGTGACTTAAAAATAAAAGGATATCCGATAAGAGTTTTTGATGTCAACAAAAGTAATGTAGATGTTTTAATGTAGTCTTGATCAAAAAGTTAGAGTAAGACAAGAACCTAATGATTTAGGTTAATGGTCTTCATAGAGTCCTACGAAAAAACAGAAGTCAAAGAGGGACTGTGGAACGATCACAGACCTTGTATTCTTCGACAGTTATTGATCCATTAATCTTATTGATAATTGTGTAAACTCATAGAATCCTACTAGTCTCAAAGTTTCCTCAAAGATACGATTATGCACATAAAGTCTCGGTAAATGAATTTTATGCGAAACTTTTTACAAAACATTTAATCAAAAATAATCTTTAAAATATTTTTAATTATGTGTACAAGACAAATTAACAAATCTGTTGAGATTAGTCTATATGACAATTTGAAGTTTTCAGACTTTCTCAAGAAAATTGATATAACCAAACTAATACTAAGACCACTAAAAAAACGATAAATACAATGAAAAGACTAAGATAAACATAATCCTTCAGTACTTTTTAATGAAAATAAAGTACAAATGCCCAAAATCTAATAAAAGTATTATGGGAAGTCGAGAATAGAAAAAATAATACAATTTAGATTTTCATGTATAGATTTGTGTAACAAAGTATTCATAATAACAACTAACATAACATAAAAATACCGATCATGTTATATCAAACAATTTATACACGAAAATGATTTTAAAATTAAAAATTTTAATAAGAGAGAAAGAATCTCATATTAAGGGTGTCCTAAGGGTATATTCTTCTTTTATCAAACAAAGACAGTAAAAATAATGTTTACAGGTATAACAAGAAGTCTTATAAACACGATAAAATATAAAAGTGGTCAATACTCTAATTCGAGAACAGACCGACGGACCACAACTCGTAAATAATGGTAAAAATTTTAGGTAATAAAGTTTCTTCTAACTATACGTTACTGTAATAAAAGTAAAAGTAGAGTCAAACTTATATAATTAAACTATATGTAAAATATCGAATAAAATAAAAATAAAGAACATGTACATAATGAAAGTAAAAGGATGAGAAAAAAGTAGACCTCTCGGAAAGTTAAAACACTAAATGTAGAAAGAAAAATTAATAAAATATGTTATTTCAAAAATCAGTCACTAACTTGGAACCCAGAATTCTTTATATTAATATTTTCATTATATACAAATATTTTCATGACTTTGTCATGATCTTCTAATTTTAGTTTCAATTTTCAGAAAAAGTCGTCAGGGGTTGGGAGTAAAAGTCTGAAGTAAAAATCAAACCCTAACTTCAACAGAGACATTATGATTAATATAAAATATGATCGTAACTAGATGAATGGTCTAAATTTATAATAAATGACTGAGGGGTTATATTTTCTTTTCCTTAAATCTAATAAATGTGTAATTAAAAAACGTACGACGTAAATCAGGTAGTTTTTTATGAATGGTTCTTTGAAGACACCACCTCTGTCTCGTCACTTTTTCTATCTTAACCGAAGATGGGAGTACCCTAAATGTGAGATTGTCCTCCCTCTTTATCTAATTTGTTCATTATTGTCTAGGGGACCCAACCCTTCTAGAGGACGTCTTCCCTTTCCGATGGGTGAGGTCATAAGACCGGACCTCTTAAGGTCCCTGACATATCAGGTATCCCAGCGTTTCTCAACCTGTGCTGACTCGCTGAGAGTGAAAGAGAAATATCTACACTACCGACAATGGTTTGTCCTTCGTATTACTTGTTCGCTCAAATATTCTCTTCGTAAGGGAATCACACACATATACCCTTGTTCCTTTCTGGGAAGGTTCCTTTACGGTAAATTTCCTCTTCTGTGTCCCGAATCGATCGTTCTCCCCCTTTAGGTTCTACACACTCCTAATACATATTAAAAATATAGAAAAGGAAAAAGGAGAAGAGTAGGTTTAACAATCCTTACATCATATGTACATGAAGGGAAATCGAGTCGACCATTTCTTAGATGGACGCTACGTCCTCTGAGACCAAGTTAAGGACCCAACCCTTCTAGACGACCACTTCCCTATCCGATGGGTGAGGTCATAAGAACCCGAAGGGACCACCGATTCTACTATTTCTTAGGTGGACGTGACACTCTCTGGACCCAAACTAGGGACCCAACCTTTCTAGGGGACCTCTTCCCTTACCGATGGGTAAGGTCATAAGAACCTCACCTCTTAGGTTCTGAGGACCTCTTAGGGTACCTGGTTCCTTGGACCACCCGATATCAGGTACCCCAGTGTGTCGACCTGTGCTGACTCACTGAAAGTGAAGTAAAGCATATATTAAATAGTATAGTTTACTATTTGTATTTGAAGATAAACTAAGTAGTGATCTATTATAAAAAAGGGAAAAGTGATAAATTCTACTTTAATCGTGAGTCAAGTGAAGATGTAACAGGAAACGTTAGAAGATTGAAGACACTTTCACTTTTCAGCACAGGTTGAGACCGACGAGACAGGTACCTTAAAAGGTCCGTTCTTATGACCCTCCACCCCCAACGGTAAGGAAAGAGGACCCCTAGAAGAGTTACGTCCCTAGTTGGGACCCAGAAGACGTAACATCCATTTAAGAAATGGTAGATTTGGTGGTCCCTTCGGGTTGAAGACATTTATATGACAACTGTAAAAGTTGTTATTGTAAAAAGTAAGAAAAGACCATTGCAATGCATTCCGAAGACACGATACGGATAACTGAAATTTGTAACTTTTGTTTTTTTTTAAAATGTTATATTATTAATGTATTTGTAATAAGTGACGTTTTTGGTTCTTGACACTAACTTGGACTCCTGATTCAGAAAACATTTTTATAAGAATAGTAGATCCCGTTTAATTGGTGGGGGGGGTGAAAAATTTCATGTATTTTATTAGTTTTAATATCGTACACGACCTGAAGGGACCAGCAGGGGACCGATTCTGAGACACGAGGGTTACCTCTCCCCGACCCAAACTAGGGACTAGTCCCTTGATGTGGGTTATACGGCCTTGATTATCAAGTGTACGGTATTGCTTCTGACACGTATTGTACATGTTCAGTGAGTCAGTATAGGTTGAGACACTGAGGTACCTGACATCGGGTGGTCCCGAGGTACCAGGTACCCTAAAGGGACCGTTCTTATGATCTCACCTAACGGTAAAGGAGGAGGTCCCCTAGAAGCGTCGGTCCCCTAGTTTGGATACAGAGGACGTAGTCGTCCGTCTAAGAAATGGTGACTCGGTGGACCTTTACTTCTGATCCACGTTGGTTTTATTTATTTGTTTAGCTGATCCGTAAACTACGGAAACGGCCTACCCTCAAATACCCCTCCTCATAACATAACTCTCACACCTCGCTGTGCTTCCTGCTCTCCTTTTCTGGACCCGTGGGTTCACGTAACCGATGTCATGAGTCGGACGGAATAACAACTGAGTCTAGAGTAACACTATAATCCAGGAGAAAAAGAAAAGTTTAAGAATGGAGAGGGTAGGAGACTGAAAGTCTCGAATTCAAACGGACAACAGACAAGGAAAACAACCAACCTTTTTCCCGGGAACCCAGAAGTCTAAACCCCGTTATTCGATGTGAGTAATCTAGACTTTTACATTAACTTCATTACTCCACTTAACTTTTTCGTGACTCCAATTAGTGTGGAAGTCCAAAGTAAACAAATACTTTACTAATAATTCAGAACTACTATATAACGACTCATAGGTACTACATAGACCGGGGTAAGACCCGCGACACTATATCGTCTCTTGATCCGTCGTTCCACGGATGGTAGTTGCTCAGACGCAAGATCACACCCCACTTTCTATGGTTTCCTTCGGTTCTTCAGGTATTCTATTAAAGTAGAGCCCAGTCCCGATACTTCGTTTATTATCCTAACTGTCACTGATAGTGTCGTGTCACTAATTAAATCTAACCCACCATACCCTTATTATTTTTATCACATTCTCTATAAAACTTATTCGTACTGAGTATTTCATTAGTTTTACGTTTAAACAAAAACAGTGAACGAGAGGCAATCTTTAAAATAAAAGCTGCCATTAGAAAGGGACCGAAACCTATTTTAGAACTGACAAGAGAGAAATTACTACAGTGTTTGTGTCGGAGTTAAAACACTAATCTTACAGATGAGGATCTATAATTGGATAGGAATTTACAAGGAATTTTAAGTAGTAGTTTAAATAAAAGGGGAAAACGTTCGGTTCGGAAACGTCTCCACCGTCTCACCACCGCCACGGACCGAAAACGAGAGAAAGAGAAATGAGTAGAAACGACACGTATGAAAACGTAGTACTTATAACAAAATGAGAGTTGGGAAATATTTCTTCCACCCCCCAACGGTCCCCGACCTCCCCACCCATTTCACCCTCTACAACCAGTTTCCCGTATTTCAAAGTCAATATTCTACTTATTCAAGACTTCTAGGTCACAAGTCATTACACTAAACTCAGTTGTTATGTCACAACATATGAAGTTTAAACACTCTAGAATTCACAAAAGTATCACGTACATCTTTTACCATTAATATACTTTACTATCTATATAGTTGATCAAACTAACACCACTAATAAAGTGTCAACGTATGTATAAAGTTTTGTAGTTCAACGTTGGAGTTTATATGTGAAAGAAAGTAGTTAAAATGAGATTATTTCGATTTTTATAATTTTTTTAACTTTTCAGACTCTGTTGACAACCCACTATTTTAGTCATAAGTCCACTGACTTCGAAAGAGGATCTCCCTCCTTTTCTTCAGTTGTTTAAATCTAACAACTTAAAATTGAGTAAACTTTGTTTCATGAGTACATATAAAGTTTAAACGAAACGTAAAAATGAACCATAATGAAGAGTAACATAAAACTTTGTTTGTTTAAATATAAATAAATTTTTTAGTCCGTGTCTCTGGTTTAACGATCCAGATCTTATGAGATCTACTCCGTGTAATAAGTGGTCAACTATTGTCGAGAATCGACCCCAGTTTGACGGGAGACCCATAAGTCTTTACAGGTCCCCGAAAACCTAACAGGGACACGGACTCTTTTCATGATCGTAAACCAACCACACCCAGGTGTCTGTGATTTACAGGACTTTACGTGTCAGAGGGTGTTACTTTCAACAAGACGGAACAACGAAGATACCTCGGGAGGATGACCCTTTCTGGCAGACCCTCCGTCTACTAAATTCACTTCTGTCTCACGACTCCCCCGAGCAAATGGCCGTGTCTTGATCAGGAAGTAGAAGGACGTGACGGACATTGCCTTTACGGAGAATAGGTAGTTAGACCTTTGTCATAGAGTCGTCGACCTCATTTATTTCTTGAATAAAGAATTTGAGAAGGGTACAACTTATCTTCACTCAACACGTTCAAGTATGTGTTAATACTAAAACAGTTTTCTCTTTGACCAGTCCCCCTATCCACTTCACACGAGAAGGATCAGGACACCGAGACTCTAGTCCTAGTTCCCGACGTCGACGTCAAATGGACTGAGACGAAGGAGTTTGGGGTAGTCTACACCGACGGTGTCCTACCGTCCGAATCGAAGTCTCCGAGACTCTTTCCCAGACCTGGTCTGACGAGGGAACTAGGAGTCGTCGTCGTGTAAAGTCCGTTCGTTCTTACTTGATCGAGGAATAAAATTTACACCCGACAGAGTCCGCTCTCTTATCAATTCAAAGAACTGTACCCAAACACTTCTATTTTTCGAATAAAAAGACGGACAGAGACTATACCATACAACAAGATCTTTTTTCTTGTAATCAAACACTGAATGTTCCAAACAAATAGTGTGACAGAACATATATAACCACCGTTAAATTATAAAGTAATATAAGTTAGGTCGGACGATTATGAGAAGAAAAGAGAGAAGGTTTTACCGGGACCTTGAAATATATTGTCTATTTCCGAACAGTGAAAACTAAAGGGAAATCAGACTCCTTTTGCGAAAGACTATTACAAGACTTTCCGT
The DNA here is from genome assembly GCA_006410555.1 of Capra ibex. Classification (NCBI taxonomy): domain Eukaryota; kingdom Metazoa; phylum Chordata; class Mammalia; order Artiodactyla; family Bovidae; genus Capra; species Capra ibex. Next base: position 13,843,544 of record SJYO01052474.1, on the reverse strand, counting down.
CCATCTATCTTGAAATCACTTGTGAAATAGTGACTTTGAGTAATATTTGATTGTAAATAGGTCAAGATTTTTGAAAATTTCTTGTCGTAGTAGAGTGGAGTTGTCGTAGTTGTTAAAGTCTTAGGTATGTAAATAAAATCCTGTGAAAATGAGACAAGGATAAGGAACAGTGTGTTTCATTACTAATTCCTCCTGAAAATCAAAGTGTATATTAGTAGAAGGAAGTCGAGACTACTCAAATTAATAGGGGATTTTAAAGGGGGAACCGAACACAACAAGTTTCTCGGGTTATTTTCCAGTAGACTTAAGAGGTGTATTAACTGTTATAGAGTAACGAGAATCTCTGGACGACTGGACGTTACCTTAGATTCAGGATAGAGAAACTACTTACTCTTAGTGCTAGATATAATAAGAGTCTCGGCAGAATAACAACAGTCCATTTTTTTTTAATCCTATCTTCTGAATACCACTTCTCTGTCTACTTGATAAAGCCAGAACGACTATATTAAGACGGGAATGTCGACAGAACAGGGTTTCTCCTACTTATAAGTGTCCTTGGTAACCTCTTGAAATTGTCTCCCGTAACTACTCCTTTAGTCCGACCTTCTCACGATCGATGTCTCCTACCAGGACCCTCCTTTTGGTCAGTAGATCCTGACACCAATTTTCCTATTTGCTCGGGTCCGACTAATTTCGTAGACAACAAAGATTCTCTTGATTAGGTTAGTCCCGTATCATCTCTCCTCTAGGTCTTTGGTCAGTCACAATCTTCTCATAAGTAAGTGACTATAGACACCTCCACCTACTACTCTCCGTACCTCTTGTCCCAGTAAAAAATCTCCCTCCTACCGATTTTCCTCGGTTTGTTCCATCGTCGTTAAATTCAACAACCAATCCAGGACTCTGTCCCAGGAGTCTTGACCTCACAATCCATCCCTCAATTCCACCTTCGGACTGAGAATCTAGGTCTAGTTGTACCATACCCCCTTTCTTAAAACACAGTTTAGGTCCCGATGTGTCTATGTTCTCACAGGTACAAACTGCCATTTACTCTTAGTTCCTAGACTCGGGATAGATGACCTAAAGTTCCAAAGTCTTTGTAAAAATGAGTTAAAAAAGACTAAATTTTTATTATATTTTGAAAATACCATTGAATCTTCTGTTTTTTTCATAATATTCCTTAGTTTTGGGGAGTATCGGAATGTGGCTCCTTATCGGGGAGAAGTACTGAATGATTCGACAGGAAAACAGAAGGTGGGTAAGTAAATAGAAATCGTAAACCTCAATCTGTCTTAAATTACTTGACGAAATTCGACCGGTAAAGGGGTACAACAATTAATGATATATAACAGATTTTCGTCGAAAATTTTCAAACGATTATAAAACAATATATCGTTGTTCTACTTAATAGAATTACAATGTGTAAATAAGTAAACTAATTGAAAATAACTCAAAGATGAATCACGGACCACCGAGTCACTATTTCTGAGGTGGACAGTCACGTCCCCTATACCCAAGTTAGGGACCCAACCCTTCCATGAGACCTCTTCCTTTACCGTTGGGTGAAGCCATAAGAACGGACTCTTTAGGGTACCTGTCTCCTTGGACCGTCCGATGTCAGGTACCCCAGTGTTTTTCAACCTGTGTTGAACTGATCTGTTGTTGAAATAAGTCCGTTACAGGATCCACGACCCCTCTGAGGTCCCTGGCTCTGTTTCAGGTACAGAAGGATCTCGAGTCGACGATTCAGCGAAGTCAACACAGGCTGAGAACACTCTGGGGTATCTGCCGTCGGGTGGTCCGAGGAGACAGGGACCCTAAGAGGTCCGTTCTTGTGACCTCACCCAACGGCAAAGGAAGAGGTCTCGAGTGTAAGATCAATGAATTATAAGGTTGACAAAGGTAAAAAGAAAAACGATAATATTTATTATAACTTGTATCTATTAGGAACAGTATAATTAGCACCTGGGGTAAAGACTAATAAAGAAACCGTTCTTAATAAAGTTGTTGTAAAAGTTGAAAATAGGTTGAAAAATTTTACTTGTCAATTTTTATATTTTCACAATTCACTTATTACGATAAATAGATAGATATGTACATATGGACATGTACGTACGTGTGTGTAAGTTTTGCTTTAAAATGTGAGTACAGTGAAGTAGAGTTTTATACTCGTAGATGGAAGATTCTTGATATGACAATAGTGGAGTTTCTTAAATTGTTAGTGATGGCTGTAGTGATCGAAGAACAGGTATAAGTGTAAAAGGGTCAAAGAGGTCTCAAAGAAGGAAAAATTTTACAAAATAGAAGCCGATGCGACCCAGAAACAACGACGTACGTCCGAAAGAGATGAACGACACTCATCCCCGATGAGGAGAAACACCACGAGTCCAAAGAGTAACGCCGTCGAAGAGATCAACCCCTCGTGCCCGAGATCTCGCGTCGGAGTCATCAACACTGTGTGACGAATCTCCCGAATGAACGAGGCACCACACACCCTAGAAGGACTTGGTCCCTACCTTGGGTACAGGGGACGTAACCGTCCGTTTAAGAATTGGGGACGTGGTGGTCCCTTCAGGGGTTTCAAAGTAAATGTCGGATTTTGTTTGCGTATGTTCCCCTGCACAACGTCAAACAAAAAGACAGAAAAGTCAGGGTAGAGAGTAAGAAAGAGAGAGTAACTACATCGACTTCTAAGTGTACGTCAACATTTTGCATTTTATCTCTAGGGAACATGTGAAACAGGTAAAAGGGAGTTAATGTTGTCAAACGTTTTATTGTCATGTTACAGTACCACTCTTACGACTGTACCTATGTTAGGTGACTAGAAATAGTCAAAATGAACATACATTTGCACACATAATTCCACATATATTAAAAATGGTGGACATACCTACATAAATGGATGGGGTGTCAGTTCTAAGACTTGACAGGGTGTCGGATCCCGGGGAGACACAGAGAAGCTATTAGTGTGGTCGGAGAGAGGATAGAATGAAGACGGGACAGAGACTGGGAACCGTTGGTGATCAGACAGGTACTAAAAACTTTAACGTAGTAAAGTTTTCTCACATTACATCAGTATGTCGTACAGTAGAAGACCTTAACGAAAAAACTAAATCATATTAAGGGATCTCTCAGTAGGTTGAACATAAATAGTTACTAAACAAGGAGAAATAACGACTTATCATAAGATACTGTGCAAAAACACTAAAGAGTCTGACAAATGAACAACTTCCTACAGACTCGACTAAGACCAAAAACCGATGATTCTACGACGACACTTGTAAACACAAACTCGGAGACACACTCCTTCAAAAGTAAGAAAACCCTACTTACAGGTTCTCACGTTAGCAACCCAGGATACTATTTCCATGTGCAAATTAAAAAAGAGAAAATCTTTAACGACTTGAGAGAGGGTTTCACCGACATAAGGGTGGTCGTTACATACGTCAAGGAGATCTAGAAGTGGTCGTAAACCACAACAGTGATCAAAAATAACATCGGTAAGACAATCCACACAGCACTCTCAAGTAATACCGTTGGAGACCCGTAAATATTGACAACTATCTTTTATTACCCTCGTGTCTTCCCTTGTAGACCAGGACACACACATCTCCGGACACTCACACACATACACACACGTGTACGACGATATTAGTACATGTGGAGTCCTTATAAGGACCTCCTCGACTCGGGGCAACGGACTCTAAGAGTCACAAAACCCCTCAATCACACGTCTCTTCGGACCTAACAAGAAGTCAAGAAATCCTACGTACAGTCTTCCGTCCCAGTGTATGTGTCTCGACCTGAACGGTACAGGGGGTTCTCCTCATACTCCGGGAGAGAAAGGTACTCCAAACAAGGAAGACTCAGTCCCTCGTCCAGGATCATAAAGTAAACACACATACGTGCCAATTCCGTCTATTGTGGTAGTAACGGAACGTCTCTAGACGGACGAATAAATGTTAAGGGTTTCGTCGCGAATCAGACGTCCGTCGACGACTTACGTCACTGAGGGCCGACGGTCCGAGGAACAAAAGTACCACCCAATGTAATAGACAGAATCAAGAAGCGATGGACAGGATAAAGTAAAGTTGTAAGTGTCCGACGACTATTTAAGGTAACAGTGAGTCGTAGGACAGAGGACCATGTACCTACGACGACGATGTCGAGAAATTCTAATAGGTAGTGATTTACCCACTAAGGGTATGGGAAGGACAAAAAAGAGTGAAATTACACACGTCCGTCGTACGGTGGAAGTCACTGTAGAGAGTACGTCACCAAGAGTTTCCCCGATATCCTCTTCTATACCCTATACCCCGCTCCTCCTGTTGAGGTAAAGACGAAGGGGTAGAGTAGGGACCGGATTGTGTGTACCCCTTAACACGTGATTTAGTGAGTTTAAGGAAGTGTGTCATCGTTCAGGTTGACCTGGGTCCTTTCGAAAAGTATTTTAATAATAATAATAAAAGAATTTTCTAAAAAAAAAAGTACACCTGGTAAGAATTTCAGAAAACTTACACAATGTTATAACTAAGACAAAATCAAAGACGAAAAAACCGGAACTCCGTACATATTAGAATTGAGAACCTGGACCCTAGTTTGACCACTTTAGAAAAAGTGAATTTCGTTGTTTATCCTAAGAGAGGTTTAAGAAGGGGGGACGTGACCTTCCATCTCAGAATTGACGACTTGGTGATCCCTTCAGGGACTTCGGAAAAATTTTTTATATATTATAGACTTCATAAACAAAGTCAATTTAAGTTGGTCACAGAGACCTTAAGAGTGAAATTCTTCCTCTAAAGGTCAATTGACACCGATTCTTCTGTACCACAGACGGAATTCTTTTGAGATTAAACTTCTCATTACCTATATATAGTATCTCGACGGAGCATTTTTTGACACTAGTAAAGTCAATTGAAACCCCCACTCCTTAATTACAAGGAAATCCGTTTAGAAATCGTGTGTCCTTTACACTGGAATCGAGAGGTCCTCCCATTCACTCCAGGTAACACAACCAGACCCGAAGACGCCCCACTAACCAGTATCTACAGGTTTGGACTTTTTTTCTGTTCTATATGGTGACGTCCCGAGGACTCTAGTGTCCCCCGATCTTGACCTACTCGTCAAATCTAGAATACTGGGTTTTCTGCTTGTTCCTAGTTGCAGTCCTGTACAAGGAACCTTCCATCAATTTCCGGTTACCGCCGAGTCTTGAGACTGTCTCTACCTATCTGTCCGGAGGTCCTCCTCGACGTAGTACAACGCCCGTCCTTCAAAACGGAACCTCAACCACAGGACCGTATCCTCGGAGACTGGACGAAGTCAAAGAGGTGTAAGATCCCCTACTTGTCAAATCACAATGTCCGTTTTGTCACTACACAACTGTAAACTGGTTGCTCTCACTTATTTGTCGTCCTGGACACCACCTCAGACAAGGACGACTGATCGGGTCTCCCGACCTGCAAAGTGGTTATTCACGAATCAAGTCACCATCGAGTTCTTTTTATCGGAGAACCGTGGTGCAATAAGACAACCCTCTCTTTGTGTGGACGGACGGCACTGGACGAGAGTACTTACCCACATTTTCAGAATTGCCCTCTAAGTGACAGTACTTTAGCGGTATGTTAATGAAAACAGATATTAAAGTACTGTTTAATGACGAAGAAAGTTAACTATCCGAAACCTCTTGATTCCATTGTCTATGACTTGTGGCCTTTCCTAGGGACAGAACCACTCTACACGACTACGTTCTACAACAAGGAGATTTTGGAGTTGTCTCGGAGAGAAAAGGACTCAGTGCATTCCCTAGTACTAAGTAAACGAAACAGAAAGTAAAGGACAAAGATTCTTTGTACAGAACAGGACCAACCCCTGTACGTGCCACGTATCAGTCTCTGGACCGAAGAAATCGAACGACCCCTTCCTGATAAGGTCGTTTGGACCACTCGCAGCCGTCCAACGTCTCACTAGTCCACATCGTACTGAAGAGGAGAGTGACTTGGGTCCGTTCACCCCCCTTCCACGATTCTAGACCGATTCCGGTGACTATATTGAATGTCTCCTTTATCATTGCCTGTCTTACGTTTATTAGTACCCGTATAGTGAACTTTAGAAAAAAAGAATTTCGTCTCTTATCCTAAGAGAAGTTTAGGGGTAAGGACCAATTTCTCGTTCCGTTAAGATCCTCACCGACGGTCCGTCCCTATACAGTCACAGTGAGGTTACACGAATCGGTAAGATCGGGGGGACATAAAATACTGTCTGTTGTCATAAAATTTGTTTTATGGTGTGTGTCTGATTTAAACACGATGTTTATAAAGAGATCCCTATCTTGTTTCAGAAAAAAACAAACAAACAAAATTCATCTTAGAAACCTCTGGACTACGACCCTGGGACTACGACCTTTTCTAACTTCCGTTTTCCTCTTCCCTCGCTATCTCCTACTCTGCCAACCTACCGTAGTGGCTGAGTTATCTGTACTTAGACTCGTTCGAGGTCCTCTGTCACTTCCTGTCCCTTCGGACCGCACGACGTCAGGTACCCCAACGTCTCAGCCTGTACCGAATTACTGACTTGTTGTTCAACCTCAAATATCCTATCGTAATCCGGAATAGGGAATCTACCGAAACAGTCTACTACTCAGGTGTTGGGGTTCAGTTTGGTAAACTTTACATATCCCATGTTAATTAATTCACTATAAAACAAACATATTACGAAGGGAGGTACCGGGTATTTATTTGTTTAATGAATTTGTTTTCTTTCTTTTTTTTAAGAATTCGGTTGATGAATTCCACTTTCACTTTCACTTCAGTGAGTCATCATAAGCTGAGAGACGCTGGGGTATCTGACATCGGGTGGTCCGAGGAGGCAGGTACCCTAAGAGGTCCGTTCTTATGACCTCACCCAACGGTAAGGGAAGAGGTCCCCTAGAAGGGTTAGGTCCCTAGCTTGGGTCCAGAGGGCGTAACGTCCGTCTCCCTTCGGGTATTTATTTGTTTAATAAATGTATTTTCTTTCTTTTTTTAAGAATTCGGTTGATGAAATAAGAACCTTCGTCAACCTAAAGGGGGTGACTTAATTGTTTCGGAATAACATGTTTCTACATAAAGTTGGTTTGGTTTCATGAACCTGTAAGGATCCTTTTATGTATAGACGTTCCGATCAAGTGTCTGTAGTGATAGACTCCCACCAAATCTTCATGTCCCCGTAGTCCCGGTTCGATCCCTACTCCCCACAATGGTGGAATCCTTGGGTACAACTATGAAATAACCCTTCGTCCTTACTTCTGTACTTTACAATCTCTTACTGTACCCATTCCGTAATTATCAAACTACCCGGTCTTACAAGTGACCATAAAGTGTTAGACCGTGATCTTTTCTCTTTATGGTTCCCTATTTCCATTAGTTTCTCCCTACCTCTCAGACCCTCGAAACAGATCATCGAGGGTCCTATCATTACTCCTAGATACTCGATAAAAACTACAGAGATTTTATTTTATCCTTACTGTGCAAATAAGTATTATCGTAATTGTCTGATTAATTTTACAATTCTAAGAAACGAAACCCGACCCTAACATATTTAGGTAACAACATTATATAAATAGAGTTAGATAGGTCTCAAGACTGATGACTGTCGACGTAGATAATCTAATTACTTTTTTCTTTTATTTAATAAGGAATTATACACGGACAAACATCTGTTTTAAAAAGTTTAGTACACCAGATGTCTTCCTTTACTGTTCCTATCAGAATCGCCACTTTATCAGTCATTAATGATGGGATCTCTTCTCAGACAGGTCACCTAGACTCCTCAAAGACGAGACAGAACCCCGGATCCCTTACGAGTCACTAATATATATAAATTGGAAATAAGATCCATGTTTTGTTTATACAGACCTCGAAAGACTTATCTCTGTGTAGACTCGATTTATTTGTGTACTTTCAAGTCGAATCAACTCGATTCCACTCGAATTCCATTCCCTATCGACGGTAGAGAGTTATTGAAATTAAAGTGTCCCTTTTAAGAAAAATGTTCCAGGTCCCCGAAGAAGGTCAACCTTTATTCTCTTACTATTCTGTGAAGGGACCGGAAATTCCTTATGGACCCAACTCCGAAGGGTCCACCACGATCACCATTTCTTAGGTGGACGGTTACGTCCTCTACGTTTTCTGTACCCAAGTCAGGGACCCAGCCCTTCTAGGGGACGTCTTCCTTTACCGTTGGGGGAGGACATAAGAACGGACCTCTTAAGGTACCTGTCTCCTCGGACCGTCCGATGTCAGATACCCCGACGGTTCTCAGTCTGTACTGACTTGTGGTGACCACCCCTACCCTTTCCCCACGAGTCCTCGCGGTCGACCCGTTGACCCATCGAAACAGAATCCTCTCGTACCGTGGCAAATCTGTTTACAGAGAAGACCGAAGAATAGGTACTGTCTTAGGATATAGTCTTTCATGTCACTCTAAAGTCCCTTTCGTTCCCCCGAGGAACTCGGTTTTTAAAAGTCACACATAAATACACAGTTTCTGTGGTCAAGTCAAGTCAGGTCAGTAGAGTCAATACAGGCTGATAAACGCTGGGGTACCGTCATGTGGTCCGGAGGGACAGGTTGAGGGTCTCGAATGCTTCTGCATTTTTTTGTCTTTACGCACCTTCTCCAACACCACTGGGTTCCTGCTTTCACGTCTATTTTGGTTCCTCCCAGAACCTTACGTCCTTCCTTTTTGGTCTGGGAATTAGTAGGAAGGGAGGGGGTACAACATTGATAATTACCTAAAGTCCAGGAGGACTCGTCATATTGGACAGAGGGGAGGATGGGGTATCCTTCTTCCATAGACGGAATGAGAAGGGAGGTGGGTCATATGCACGGAGTAGGTTAGTCGTTTACTGGGTGTTCTGGGGTAGGGTGAGGGACATGGCACCCATAATTTCACCTGATTCCTGGGGACAAGTTACAGTCAAGAGGGAACTCGACCGGGAGACAAGATTGTCGTAGAGGGTGAGATTATTTGAAATAAAGAGAAAGTAAGACAGAGTACAGACCTTTAAGGAAAGGTTGGGCGTGGGTCTGGTGTTGTCTCCAGTGACTCCTATAAATAAAGGACGATTTCATTTTAGGTAAATCACTCGGTTTCATTTCCTACAAACTACAGATCGAGTAAAACTTAAACTAACGTCTCTCCTAGTCGTTCTACGAGTGACCCATGAGGTTTCTCGAATTCTTCTCTTCCCCTCCTTAGTGTTTCTCTTTTAGAACTTAGGACGACTAAAGTAACAAACGGGTCTCTCCCGAGACACACCAAAAAAAGGGAACAAAGTTCCGGTCACCTCCGAACACTCTTGCACTTGAGACAGTACCATGCACACACACACACACACACACACGTACACGCGCGCCCCCATCCCCCACAACGTTGAATCTTTCCGCACCACGAGTCTTTCGAAGATGAAGTTGGAAAAACTGAAAGAATCACTTTTTCGTCCGTTGTTTATCAGTCGAAAGCGGTACCACGGTAAAGACGGCAGTGTTTAGACCGAAGGAAAGTCCTCTTGAGGAACCTACATGGTATCAGCTTAGGTGTCTGACAGAACGATGAGTCTTCGAGTTTAGAGACACTCTCAAGAACATCTAGGGTCGGGACCCAGTAGACTACTGATTCAAGACGTGAAAATCACGGACTGAGGTCATTATTAAAGATTGGTAAAGAAAAAGAAACTTTCCGGAAAGAATGAGAAATTTAAGTCTTACTAAACTTATAACGTCTCCTCAGAAATTTTTGTCGTTACTCCGCAAGAGAAGTGACGTCTGTAACGATAGTAGGATTCTATTCCTTTTGGACGGTGGGGACTCTATTAAGACTGTAGGGAATTGACGTAATTCCTCTACGTCCTTTACCACTAAGTAACGTTGTCACTTCCCACATAACCTGCGTGACGGTAAGTTAATGTTCTTTTTGGTCTAATTCGTAATTTGTTTTCGGTAGTCAGTTTCCTTTTCTAAAAAACCCCCCCTTTTTTTTTCTAAATTACTCTTGATACGGACGATCTTCGTTTCTAACCTCTCCTATATATTTTTTTGTTGGAAAAAAAAATTTTCGGGGTCCACTTTCTAACTTTCTAACTCTTTTCTTCGTCTAAAGTCTAAAATACTCTTGAGGTGAGAGGAAAGGAAGTGCGACGACGGGGGGTGGGGTGCGTGGGGGGGTTGGGGGTTGGTTTTTTGTTTTTAGTCTGGTTGGAAACTCATTTTGAAATTAATTCAAACACGTCTCTTTGTAGAATCAAAGAAATAAGGTAAAAGACAATCACCCAGAAATCCCTCGTGTCAATAACTCATGACGTATAGGGGAAACAACAGATTGACATGAATTTTTTCTAAAATAGGGAGTCAGTCGAAGGAAAATTGGTTTCCGACAAACTGGAACGGGATCCCAGGACTGGAGAACAGTCCCACTTTCATGATTCTTGGAGACGGGTGTAGGTCCCACTGGGACGTTGGGGGTCGAAAGAACGGGAGAAAAGATCTCCATCGTCAACGGTTGGGCGTCAATTTTTAAAAGTCGAAGTTAACAAAACAAAACATAAGTTCAGTTACAAATAAGGAATTCCTTGTCATTTTTACACTCCAATAATGTCTGGAGGGTCTAAATTTTGTTCTTAAAATAAAATCGTAAATTAGAAATAGGTGGAGATTTTCAGAAGTCGTAACAAAGTCGCAGAGTTCCAAAATAATACTAATCGTACACTTCTCAGACTCCCTTTGTAAATTTTTCTGTGACGGTATCTAAGAGGGAGAAAGACGTGTTTCCATTAAATTGTCGATTAATAAGTTTTAAGTTCGAAGGATCCCACACTTTGGAGACCTAATTTGTTGGCAAAACGAGACAAACCATCCCGTCTGCTTCTTAAGTTGGTCAAGTTTCCATTCTTTAAGTCAAAAAGTTCCGTTCTTTTATTAAGAGTATCAAAAGTAGAAAACATCGTTTTCCCTTCTTTTCCAGTCCTTACTCTTCCTACTTATTCCTTGACCTTTGACTACGACACTATTTTTACCTTCGTTACCTCTATACAAACGAAAACCTTCTCTTCCGACTCCATCAATGGTAGATCCTTCTCAAAATCAGTGTGTGTGTGTGAGTGTGTGTGTGTGTGTTCTTGTGCAAAAGACAGTCACTTCCTATCCTATTCTACTTTCCCCGAATGTGATTCCGTTCTCTCTAAGGTCGACCTAGATTACTTCTAGAAACCTTTGTGTTTCCCTAGTTTATGACTTTACCTTACAAATCCTTCAAATGCATAAAAGAAAGGGGTCACCGAAATTTCTTCTTTTCTCTATTGATAAATAAAACTTAACAAACGGACATATTCCCATCTCTATACCCACCTACCAAAGACCTTCAGAGAATTTCGAATTTGTAAAGATAAGAGACTATCAAGGAAATTACAACAAAAATGAAACTCTATTTCAATACGTTTCCTTTACTTACAAAGGATAGAACTAATCGACACAAGGGTACGGGTGTCAGAAAGTAGACTGTTTAGAGTTCCAGTCAGAAAGTGAGGAAGGGAGAATGTGTAGGTGTAGGTCGGAGTCTGACTGGGTTATGTTTACCGATGTAAATTTTACGACCCGTTCACAGTCCACGACGAAATATGTCGATACAAGATTAGGAGTGTTTTTTTGCGATTTCTCTCGGTTATAGTTGAATCTCGTTTCGTCAAGTCAAAAGTCCTATACCTTTTCTTATAGATATCCATAAGAAAAAGTCTAAGAAAAGGTAATATCCAACAATGTTCTGTGACTTATATCAAAGGACACGATATATCACCCGAAGGGACCACCGAGTCTCCAATTTCGCAGACGGGTGCTACGCCCTCTGGACCCAAGTTAGGGACCCATCCCTTCTAGGGGACCTCTTCCTTTACCGTTGGGTGAGGTCATGAGACCGGACCTCTTAGGGTACCTGCCTCCTCGGACCACGAACAAGTAATAAAAGATATATCATCACCTATAGAACTTCTTCGGTTACCATGGGGTGAGGTCATGAGAACGGACCTTTTAGGGAACCTGCCTCCTCGGACCACCCGACGTCAGGTACCCCAGCGTTTTTCAGCCTGTGGTGACTCACTGAAGTGAAAGTGAAAAGTGAAAGTACGTAACCTCTTCCTTTACCGTTGGGTGAGGTCATAAGAATTGACCTCTTAGGGTCCCTGTCTCCTCGGACCACCCGACGACAGATACCCCAGCGTGTCCCGGTCTGTACTGACTTCACTAAATCGTCGTCGTCGTCGTCACCTATATACAATTAGGTTTGAGGATTAAATAGGGGGCGGAGGGAAAGGTGAAACCATTGTTATTCAAACAAAAGGTACAGACACTCAGATAAAAACAAAACATTTATTTAAGTAAATATAGTAAAAATTTCTAAGGTGTATATTCGCTATATACTATAAACAGAAAGAGACTGAATGAAATGATCACACTAATAGAAATCCAGGTACGAACAACGACGTTTACCGTAATAAATTACACACACACACACACACACACACACCGACTCATCATAAGGTAACATATATACATGGTGAAGAAGAAATAGGTAAGTAGACAGTTACCTGTAAATCCAACGAAGGTACAGGACCGATAACATTTATCGTCACGACACTTGTGACTCCATGTACGTATAAAAGTTTAATCTCAACAAAGGTCTATATACGGGTCCTCACCCTAACGACTTAGTATACCATTAAGATAAAAGTCTAAAAAATCCTCGGAGGTATGACAAGGGGTTTCACTGACGTGGTTAAATATAAGAGTAGTTGTCGCAACCTCCCAAGGGAAAGGAGGTATGAGAAAAGTCATAAATAATAAATATCTGTAAAAATACTACCGGCAAGACTGGACTCACTTCACTACGGAGCAATATCAAAACTAAACGTAAAGATGTCTCCCTTTGGAATTTGAGGTCATAAGTCTAGATTTAAAACTTGCACATGTTACTTTACTCTTTGTTAACCTTCGGTAATGAATTGAGGATACGACACATTGAAACCATTCAATGAATTGAAAAGACTGGAGTTACAGGGACAATGCGACCCCGAACCAAGAAAAAAAAAAAAAACTTATCCTATATGTACTCTCACAATACCTCTTCTCCTTACTATCTAATCGAAATTAGTACACCCTAGGTTGGACTATAATCCAACCAACTGTCAGAAAGTAAAGTACTCTTCTAAGTTAAGGGCTCTCTCTCCAAAGTCTCCACCAACAGAAGGATCACTGGTTGAACATACATTAATGAGAACTAAATACGTGAGACAGGACTACTAGTCAACACTGGTCACACCGACCAACCGTAGTAGGGACGTGTACTGTTCTCGGTTTCTTTCAGATATATTTCTTATACTCCACGATGTATAACGATATATATAAGAAACGTCGGTTTCTACCTCTTTGAGATATTTCAGTTGTTTTTGTTCTGGTCCTCGACTGACACCGAGGCTAGTACTTGAGGAATAATGGTTTAAGTCTAAGTTTAACTTCTTTCGTCCCTTTTGACGATCTGGTAAGTCCATACTGGATTTAGTTTAGGGAATAAAATATGTCACCTTCACTCTTTATCTAAATTCTCGGATCTAGTCTATCTATCTCGCGGACTACTTGATACCTTACTCCAAGCACTGTAACATGTCCTCTGTCTCTAGTTCTAGTAGGGGTACCTTTTCTTTACGTTTTTTCGTTTTACCGACAGACCCCTCTGGAATGATTATCGATTCTTTTCTTCTGTTCACTTTTCGTTTCCTCTTTTCCTTTCTATGTTCGTAGACTTACGTCTCAAGGTTTCTTATCGTTCTTCTCTATTCTTTCGGAAGAAGTCGTTAGTCACGTTTCTTTATCTCCTTTAGTTATCTTACCCTTTCTGATCTCTAGAGAAGTTCTTTTAGTCTCTATGGTTCCCTTGTAAAGTACGTTTGTACCCGAGCTATTTCCTGTCTTTACCAGACCTGGATTGTCTTCTTCTTCTATAATTCTTCTCCGCCGTTCTTATGTGTCTTCTTGACATGTTTTTTCTAGAAGTACTGGGCCTATTAGTACTACCACACTAGTGAGTTGATCTCGGTCTGTAGGACTTTACACTTCAGTTCATCCGGAAACTTTCGGAGTGATGCTTGTTTCGATCACCTCCACTACCTTAAGGTCAACTCGATAAAGTTTAGGACTTTCTACTACGACACTTTCACGACGTGAGTTATACGGTCGTTTAAACCTTTTGAGTCGTCACCGGTGTTCTGACCTTTTCCAGTCAAAAGTAAGGTTAGGGTTTCTTTCCGTTACGGTTTCTTAGGAGTTTGATGGCGTGTTAACGTGAGTAGAGTGTACGATCATTTCATTACGAGTTTTAAGAGGTTCGGTCCGAAGTCGTTATGCACTTGGCACTTGAAGGACTACAAGTTCGACCAAAATCTTTTCCGTCTCCTTGGTCTCTAGTTTAACGGTTGTAGGCGACCTAGTACCTTTTTCGTTCTCTCAAGGTCTTTTTGTAGATAAAGACGAAATAACTGATACGGTTTCGGAAACTGACACACCTAGTGTTATTTGA